>BMAF01000003.1:1422612-1457612 GCA_014132575.2 Gasterosteus nipponicus | reverse complement strand
TGCAGAGCATCGACCGGTGTCCCGTACCACACGTACAGCATTTACAGCCGCCGCTAATTGGGACAAGTAAACACAGAGCTAATCTTCAGTCTTAACTTAACCTGCAATGACTCTACGTGAGAAGTCTGATCAAACTCAATCTGCTCCGATTGTCGCGTTCTGGGATTCACAGAGATCTATATTCATTCATTATATGTATGTATGTATATATATATAGCCTCAAACTTCAGTCCCAAACAGGAATGTGTGTGAATCTTTCTCAACTCGTCTCATGTTGCTCCCCCCTCGCTCCCCCCCTCTGCCTCCCTCCCTCCCTCCCTCCCTTCCATCCTCCCCCTCTCTGTGGTTGGAATTAGACAATGAAAACAATGAATTTGGTGTCTGTTTCTTTCTCGCTCTGTCCCACCCTCCCCCAATTCTTTCTCTTCATCTTGCTCGCCCTCGCTCTCTTTCTCGCGGTGACCCTGTGTCATACTCTCTCGACCATGCCAGCAACCCCCCCTTGAACGCCCCCCCCCCCTCCCTCCACTTCTGTCTCTCCTTTTTAATTTAGTTTAGTCGCTCTTCTGTCACTTTTTCACCCTGTACTCTGAAATCACTCTTTCTATCCCTTTACTGTCCTGCTTTTCTCTCTCCAAAGACTTTCTCTCTCTCTCTGTGTGTCTCTGTGTGTCTCTCTCTGTCTTTCTATGTGATTTCATGCTCCAGCTGCTCTATTATCAGTCTGTCTGAGGTTGTGTTAACATCAACAATGCTGCTACACACACACCGATGGGCCGATAGATGGACGGGCAGATAGTCGGGTCGGGTGGATCCTCGTTGAAACTCTGCATGTCGTTATCCGTCCTTCTTTTTGTCCTTTTGGTTTTTCTCCCCCGTTAAGTTTATTTAGCTGCAGCTTTAATGCGTTTTCAGGTTCAAGCAAATGAAGCTCCGCTCGGTACGAGTCTCAAGAGAGACGAATTCAACTCGAAGTTCAAATGTGTTGAAGAAATTCCATTTTAGGCATGAAAAAAAACCCTGTTGTTCGTTGGGTTTGAACAGAAGTTTGAGCTCAACTGAAGAAATGAACAAGTGTCTTAATCGTGACCCCTGAGGAACGCCGGTTTAAGCAAGTCGTCCTTTATGCTTAAACTTCCCCAAAGAGTTGCTTTACTTGCTTTAGTGTGGATGAATCCTTATCCGATTAGTCACGGGAAAAACAGACATTCACACAATTTGTTTCTAGAGAAAAATGCTGCCAGTTGAAATCTTGAAAAATGTTCGAACCTGTTTTTTAATTCCTGAAAAAAACTCAATCTTTCCAAAAATGAACTTGTGTGGGTGGTTCTCTAAAATAGAGCGTCTACTTCCTGCAGCGACGGACTGGGTCACAAAGTGCTCGACTCCGTCCTCGCTTAGTCTCTCCGAGGCCAGAGGGCTTTATTTTTAACTATTTTCAAATATTTGTGTAGTTTCTTTCGATTTGACTCGATTTGTCTCTGGCTCTTTTTTGAGCTTGTTGCTCACGTCCTCCCGCGTCTTTTTAAAATTCTTGATGAGGATTTCAATGCGGCGCCGGTGACCTTTGACCTTGAGGTGTACGATGTAATTAGCTGCAGTGTCCCTTTGCTTTCATGTGTCTGTGATGAGTCTTTCTCCATCCCCGGATCTCCACAATAGAAGACCGGAGGGTTGGTCTTTGTCTCCTTTCTCCTCCTCGTTCATTAATCACCCCCCCTCCCTCCTCCCCCCCTCCCCCCTCTCCTCCCGACAGATGTTCCCCTCGCTGGTCAAAACATCTCTGTCTTCTTTTCTTCTTCTCTGCGAGACAACTTGACTCCCTTGTTCTTCTCCCTGGGCTTTCTTCTGGGTTTATTTTTCATCTCTCGTTCCCCCTTTTTCGTTCTTTAGTTCTGCCCTCGTTCCGTCTCTTTTTCCCTCCGTCGCGTTTATTTGTCTTTCTGCGTCTCCTCGTCCATTTTCTCCGTCTTGTGAGTGTAAGAGAGACAAAAATCTTTCCACTGTTGTTGTTTGGATTCTTTGGGGATTTGTCAAATCTCTGCCATGTTTGTAGTCTTTTGAGTTTTTTTACCCCCCGTTTTCTGTCTAATGTGTTTGTATGTGAAGAGAGAAGGTGTGTGTGTGCGTGTGTGTGTGTGTGTGTGTCACACATGCATACATTCATGCTTGTGTGTTTATCCACTTGATTAGAGCTTGTGTGTGTTAGTGTGTGTTTGTGTAGCATTCAAACATCTGTTACACTTCCAAAAAAAACTGTCCATGTGAGCCAAAATGTGTGTGTGTGTGTGTGTGTACGTGTGCATGTGTGTGTAGTTGTGTGTGTGTGTGTGTGAACTGCTCTTTTAAGTCAAACACACTTAAAAGCTGCATTTCCTGCCTCGGAGGATGAAAGCTGCGTGATTATTTGTCCTGAGTGTGTGTGTGTGTGTGTGTGTGTGTGTGTGCGTGACCCACTTGAGGCCAACAACCACGACAAGGCCTCTCCTCCTCTCTCTGGATCTCGTCTTGTGTGTGTGTGTGTGTGTGTGTGTGTGTGTGTGTGCGTGTGAACATGTGGGCTCGGCTGTACGCACCTGTGAGAGTGTGTGTTTTCCTAATGGGATGGTTGTAGGTTAGTTGTGTAGAGTGCGTGTGTGTGTGTGTGTGTGTGTGTGTGTGTGTGCGCGTGGTGTCCCCCGCCGTGCTTTGTTTGGGGTGACCTACAAAAGCCACATTCTTGTGCGCCCCCCATGCTACAGGCTACACACACTATTCCCAGCCTCATTACTCACCGCGGAGTGGAGATGATGATGATGATGATGGTGACGATGACGAAGGCGTATCATCAGACACTAATAAACAAAGTATTGTGCGACGCGGAGAGGAAACGACATCTGAGAGAAGCGCTGGTGTGTTGTTTGTGTGGTTCGCGATCCAAGGTCAGCGAAGTGCCACAACAAGGTCTCTGAGCGGAAAACCGCTTCCTGTTGCCTTAGCGGCCGGATTTATTGTGTATTCGTCTGTGAGAAGCTCTGATGGAATCACGTTTTATTGTGTTTTACAGCATGTAAACTGCAGCGTGTTCTTCAATTACTCATCGGACCAACAATGGTGATAAGTTGCTTTAATTTGAGCGTAATGGACCCTGGTAAGAAACACCACTAATATATAACATATACGGCACTGTGGGCTGGACGCGATGATGTCACAGAGCGTCCCCCCAAAAAGAGATTTAATTAACTGAGGAGTAGCGCTGACTCCACTGAGGGCGCGTTGAAAAGGGCCGACGTGCGTTGGAGACGGAGACTCCCTGATTACAGATTAACTCCAACCAACCGGCGGCTTTATTAAGAAAAACAAAAGCACAACTTTGACCCGACGAAGCAACGCGACAACAACGCGGAGTCTCTTTTACGATGTTATTGGAGGGAAGATTTCATGACGGGGATCTGTTGCTCCACAGTATTTTAAATCTACTGAAGCTTTCAGAGGTAGAGAGGAGTAAGAAGTACAATATGTACCCCTGAGATGTACAGAACTACAGTAAAAACAATATATATATATATATATATATATATATATATATATATATATTTCGAATACCTGGTTGTTTACCTCCCTAAAGGATTAGAAGAGTTATTAACAATGTATTATAATACTGTTACTCTCCTGCTCGTTGGTGGGAGGAGCTTGTGCGTCTTCCTGTGGGCGGAGCCGCCCGAAGAGTCCACCTCCTGGCCAGCGGCGCCCTTCACTTCGCTTTCGCTTTCTGCTTTCTGGAGGCGGAGCTCGCAACAACAAACAAATATAATTCAAGCAACATTCAGGCTGCGAGGGACGAAAGTGTTCCCTTCAAAGGAAGGAGAGAGGAAAGGAAACGACGAGGCACCTCTGCTGTTTCCCATGATGTATCGCCTCCTCGCCGGATCGCCTCTAATTAGCGAGATGACTTTTCCTTCTCTGTCCCCGCCGGACTCTAAGCCTAAACACGGTTAAATGGAAAATATATAATAAAAAGCCAAACTTCACATTCAAATTGGCAGCATATCGAGGTCGATGTGTTATCACTGTAGAACTTCACAACCTTTTGAATGTTTGTGTGTGTGTTTTACATTAACGTCATCACTTTTATATTGTTCGTGTGTGTGTCTGTGTGTGTGTGTGTGTGTGTGTGTGTGTGTGTGTGTATGCATGGAAAAGCCAAAGAACTACGAGACGGTAATATAATAAAAGCTTATGTGTGTGTGTCTGTGTGTGAATCTTGAATCGTGAATTAATAATATATTGTGTGAAATTCAATGTGTATGTTTATGAAAGGAAAGAGCTGCGTGTGTGTGTGTGTGTGTGTGTGTGTGTGTGTGTCCAGTGTGACCCGGTGTAAACTAATATTGATTCAGCTGTTGGTGTTATACACTAGTCATAAAACTGGACTTACTGTTGGATCCAGGCTTACCTCCTGACTCTGTGTGTGTGTGTGTGTGTGTGTGTGTGAGTGTGAGTGTGTGTGTGTGTGTGTGTGTGTGTGTGTGCGTGTACCAGGGTGTTGGTGTGTTGACTTGGATTTGGACCATGTGTGGTTCAGTTTACGTGTCAAACGAGGTTTTCTTCGCACTGAGAAACCAACTTGACAAAAAGGTTGAACTTCTTCTCCCTCATCTTCATCATCTTCATCATCTTCTCCTCCTTCACGCTCTGTTCTTCTTAACAAAACGAGCCGTGGAAAAGGACACACGTTTATATTCTTATACATTATATTCTTCTAAGGAAGAATGTAACCGATTGTGAGCGTTGCCATGACGACAGAGAGGCATCGTCACCACGAGGCGAGCTCGTCAGACCAAAGTATCTGATTATTCGAATTTCACAACGTTAATATCAAAGCGATTGATCGTTTTCATTGACCAGCATGATAAAAAGGGAGAAGTTCTTAAGTTGCGACACTCGATGCCATTAGAAGGAGGAGCAGGAGGAGACCAAAGACGGAGCAAAAAGGGGAATCAGTTTACAGTTTACAAAACTCATTGAAAAAAGACCATTGCAGGTTTAAGATGATAGTTCGTTTGTACTGGTGACCTCGCCGCATCAGACCACGCACACCTGGTTCTGCTGAGATGGAAGACTGATGAACTAAATGACGGCAGGGGATGAGAGGAAGAGGGTTTTCTGGTAAAATGGCATTTAATGTTTCTATAAAGCTTATTTTTTTAGGAAGTAAAAAAGGAAGCAGGTTTCTCTTTGTGTGTGTTTGTAGTCAAGAGATGAGGATGAATGAACACACAAGTGTGTGTGTGTGTGTGTGTGTGTGTGTGTGTGTGTGTGTGTGTGTGTGATGTACGGGGAGGCCGAGTAATTCTGCATGTGTCATTCTAAGTCCCCAGAGTTTTCTCCCTCTTCTTCTTCTCCTCCTCTCTTGTCTCTCCTTCCTCACCCGCGCTCTCCCATCCCTCCCATCTCTCTCTCTCTCCCTTTTTTTTTTCTTCATCTCTCTTTTCCTTTTTTTTGGTGACATTCCTGTCCGGCGTTGAGGGTGTCATCCTTGTTTTCTGCTGACTCGTTGCTTCACACACACACACACGCGCACACACACACACACACACACACACACACACACACACACACACACACACACACACACACACACACACTGTCCAGCTGTTGGGAGCGTGGGCGTTTATTGGATTGTCTGTGTCCTCTATTTGGATAAGGAGAAAGGAAAGAGGGAGCGAGAGGAAGAAGGAGGAAACGAGAGAGGACAAGAAGGATCAGAGGACGACGTATACGGAGAATACGAAGAGGAATAAAAGCTAAAAGATTAGAAATACAAGCGATAATAACCATCATAACTATGTATTTATATACAGTACATGTAGGTATTAAATATATATACATATGTACTATATAATATATATATATATGTATATAAAATGTTTAAATTCTATCCTTACTAACACATTAAAATAGTAGCATTCATTAAACTGAGTAATACCTAAATGTACTGTAATGTATATAAATACATAGTTATGATGGTTATATATAATATTATTTATTATCTCCCACAAGGGTTTGAAAAAGCTTCTGTAAAGAACAAAACAACTTAATTTGCAGAATACAGAACTTTCAGATTTTTCAGTGCAGGTTTGTTTGAGTTTTTTTTCACAGCTTCTTTAATTTCTCAAGTTTTGTAGATAAAAGTCGACCAATGAAATAATAAAAAAAGTTTGGTAGAGAGAAAGAGAGAGAAAAGTTGGTATAGGTGGAGGGAGCAGATGCTGCGTGAGAACAATGGAGGGAGGAGAGACGTAAATGATGGTCGGTGAAAGAGGGAGAGAGTAAAAATGAAGGGAGAGGGAGAGATGAAAGATGACAGGCGTGGGAGGCAGCGGGCGAGGGAGAGAGGGAGGGAGGGAGAGAGAGAGAGAGAGATGTAAAAGATGTTGGGGGAAAGAGAAGCCGAGGAGAGAGGGGAAGGGGGGGCGTGAAAGAGAGAGAGATGACAGCATCATGAAGAAGAGGAGGAGGAGGAGGAGGAGAAGAGGTGAGCGTCCTTGCACTGTCAGGGGCGATCGATGGCACATCATTTACATTACACTGACTTAACTGCAGAGAGGGGGGGGAGAGGGGGGAGAGAGGAGAGAGAGAGGGGGGAGATTGATAGATATAGATATAGAGAGAGGGGAGTGAGGAAAGGACAGGTAGAAGAAGAGGGGGGGATGGACGGAGGGGAAGAAGGGAGAGTTGGACGGGCAGAAAATTAACTACAGTTGAAGAGAGATGGAGAGATGGGGGAAGATAAAAAAGGGGGGATGGAATTGATCGGAGGGCCGGGGCAAGTCTTTCTTTCTTTCCTTTACTGCCCTTCTTCATCCCCCTCCCTCCCTCCCTCCCTCCCTCCCCCCCATGTGTCACACGTCTCTCCTTATTACTTTCCTCCCTCCTTCGCTGTCGTCGTTTCTCTTCATCTTTCTCCACTGAGCAAAGAGGAACACGGCGAGGCGCTCTGGCTGCCCGCTAAGTGGCTAGCGATGCCAGCGATGCCAGCGATGCCAGCGATGCTAGCGATGCTAGCGCTCTGTGTTTAAAAGGCGGGATTCCTTTTAGAGCTAAATGTTAACAATGCTAACATTATTTCCTTTCTCCCTCCTCAAGGGCGTGTTACGCTCACTTTACTCAACCGATGTAGTATGAACAAGCTAATTAGCCAGTTGGTAAATTATCTTCATAAAAAGACCCATGTTGCTAATTAGGCTGCAATCTCATTCACGTGCACGTTTCAGTTTTAGTTGCTACCATGCGCACGTTTGCTCACGTTTGCGACCTTGGTGGAAATATTGTATAGAATACAAAATACTTTTAGGATAAGCTGAAGCCCGAATGGCTGAAGATTAATCTGAACTTTCTCTGGACTCGCTTATTTTATTTTGAAATCTCTCTCTTTATGTATCTGCTCATGCCCCCTCACACCATATGTGACATTCCTTCTCGATGTGGCGCATTGAAAACTTCCTGTTGTTATAGTTTGTTATGGCGCTCTTCAAAGAGATGGGGGGGCATGGAGTCTGTTATAGTTTTACCTCTTAAATGCTAACATGTGAGAGCACCGTGTATGAATTATCCCAGTGTGTGTGTGTGTGTGTGTGTGTGTGTGTGTGTGACTGCATGCCTAGGAAGTAAGGTAATGAAGCTTAAAGCCATCATACACACACACAGACACACACAGGCATGCAGACACACGTTAGCCCATCGACCTGTACAACTTGTCTCGTCAGCGATTGTGTGTCGCCGCTCTGTGTGTGCGTGCGTGTGTGCGCTGTTTAATATTTAATATGTGCTGGTTAAAAATGCAGGAGTGTTTTTGTCTCCCGTAGCACACCTGTTCCTCTAGAGAGGGAGAGAGGAGCTGAAGGTTGGATGGATGGATGGATGGTTTGTGAGAAGATGGATGGATGGATGGATGGTTTGTGAGAGGATGGATGGATGGATGGATGGTTTGTGAGAGGATGGATGGATTAATGGATGGATGGTTTGTGAGGATTGATGGAAGGATGGAATGGTGGATTGGGAGTGGATGAGGGTTTGCAAGAGGATTGATGGATGTTTTATGAGAAGATGGATGGATTAATGGATGGATGGTTTGTGAGAGGATTGATAGATGGATGGATGGTTTGTGAGAGGATTGATGGATGGATGGTTTGTGAGATTGATGGATGGTTTGATGGATGGATGGTGGATTTTGTGAGGTTTGATGGATGATAGATGGATGAATGGTTTGTGAGAGGACGGATGGATGGTTTGTGAGAGGATCGATGGATGGATGGATGGTTTGTGAGAGGATTGATGGATGGATGGTTTGTGAGGATTGATGGATGGTTTGTAAGGATTGATAGATGGATGGATGGTTTGTGAGAGGTTTGATGGATGGTTTGTAAGGATTGATAGATGGATGGATGGTTTGTGAGAGGTTTGATGGATGGATGGTTTGTGAGGATGGATTGATAGATGGATGGATGGTTTGTGAGAGGTTTGATGGATGGATGGTTTGTGAGGATTGATAGATGGATGGATGGTTTGTGAGAGGATGATGGATGGATGGATGGTTTGTGAGAGGATTGATAGATGGATGGATGGTTTGTGAGAGGTTTGATAGATGGATGGATGGTTTGTGAGAGGTTTGGATGGATGGATGGTTTGTGAGAGGTTGATAGATGGATGGTTTGTGAGAGGATTGATGGATGGATGGATGGTTTGTGAGAGGATTGATGGATGGATGGATGGTTTGTGAGAGGTTTGATGGATGGATGGTTTGTGAGAGGATTGATGGATGGATGGATGGTTTGTGAGAGGATTGATAGATGGATGGTTTGTGAGGATTGATAGATGGATGGTTTTGTGAGGGATGGTTTGTGAGAGGTTTGATGATGGTTTGTGAGAGGATTGATGGATGGATGGATGGTTTGTGAGAGGTTTGATGGATGGTTTGTGAGAGGATTGATGGATGGATGGTTTGTGAGGGTTGATGGATGGATGGTTTGTGAGAGGATTGATGGATGGTTTGTGAGGGTTGATGGATGGATGGAGGGTTGATGGATGGATGGTTTGAGAGGCTGAGGATTGATGGATGGTTTGTGAGAGGATTGATGGATGGATGGTTTGTGAGAGGATTGATGGATGGTTTGTGAGAGGGTTGATGGATGGATGGTTTGTGAGAGGATTGATGGATGGTTTGTGAGGATTGATGGATGGTTTGTGAGAGGATTGATGGATGGATGGTTTGTGAGAGGATTGATGGATGGTTTGTGAGAGGTTTGATGGATGGATGGTTTGTGAGAGTATTGATGGATGGTTTGTGAGAGGTTTGATGGATGGATGGTTTGTGAGGGTTGATGGATGGATGGTTTGTGAGGATTGATGGATGGATGGATGGTTCGTGAGAAGATGGATGGATGGGATGGTGGAGTGGGAGTGGATGGATTATAAATGTAAAGACAATAGAGGGATTATTGAATGTGTGGATAGTACAGTAAAGTACACTATGCTGTACTGTACATAGTACAGACGTATACGTATGGATGACCGACACATGACAGCCGATTGAGAGACGATGAACTGCCGGATGAAGATGGATGAGGCGATGGAGAGATGGATGGAATTAGCACGGCGTGGTGTGGACGGATGATCACGAGGAGAAGAGGAGGATAACAGATGAACAGAGGGATGCAAAGAGGAAGAGTGTCGTCGGTTAATCGGTTTTGTTTCCCTCCATTCTGCTTTCCAGCGTGATTCCTTTTCTTCTGCTGATTATCGTCGCTCTACTTCCCTCACCGATCAATACCTATTATTGGCCACATCTGTCTCTCTTTTATATCCGTCTGTTCCTGCTCGTCTTCTTCTCCCTCCCTCCATCTTTTCACGCTCTTGTCAAAAAGAAAAAGGCCGAACAGCGACGACGAAACGGACACACACACACACACACACACACACACACATACACACACACACACAGACACCTACACAAACACACACAGCCAGACACGCATGGACACCTACACACACACACACACACACACAATGAAGTCATTCATCTGTCCAATCAAAGAGGCGGAAGCCTGGAGGAAAGTAAACATCCATCTCTCTCTCTCTGTCTCTGTGTCTCTCGTTCTCTCCGTGAGTCCGTGAGCGTCCATGATTATGATGCCCCTGTGTGTGTGTCTGTGTGTGTGTCTGTGTGTGTGTGTGTGTGTGTGTGTCTGTCTGTGTGTGTGTGGACGTATATCCCATTTCTCTGGTGTCTCTTTAAAAAGAATAGATTGTTCTTCTTCTTCTGCTACAAACAAAGAGTGAAGACAAACACGGTGAAAGAGAGACGGGGAGGGGACGTCCGTCTCACGCGATGTCTGATGGAGGAGAGGCGTGGGGAGACGGAAAACAGACAGAGACGGGGGGGTTGAGATGGACGGGGGGGTGGAGACGGATGGACGGAGACGCAAAATAAAGATGTGAAGAAAGACAGAGAAAAGGGAAGAAAAAAGAGACATAAATGAAAGCGGCAGACAGAGGGACAGAAAAAAGAGGAGAGAGAAGAAGGAGGCATGTAGAGGAAGAAGGAAAGAAGGAGGGAGGTAGAGGAAGTAGGAGAGAAGGAGGGATGTTGAGGAAGTAGGAGAGAAGGAGGCATGTAGAGGAAGTAGGAGAGAAGGAGGCATGTAGAGGAAGTAGGAGAGAAGGAGGCATGTAGAGGTAGTAGGAGAGAAGGAGGCATGTAGAGGAAGTAGGAGAGAAGGAGGGATGTAGAGGAAGTAGGAGAGAAGGAGGGATGTAGAAGGAAGAAGGAAAGAAGGAGGGATGTTGAGGAAGTAAGAGAGAAGGAGGGATGTAGAGGAAAAAGGAGAGAAGGAGGCATGTAGAGGAAAAAGGAGAGAAGGAGGCATGTAGAGGAAGAAGGAAAGAAGGAGGGAGGTAGATGAAGAAGGAAAGAAGGAGGCATGTAGAGGAAGTAGGAGAGAAGGAGGCATGTAGAGGAAGTAGGAGAGAAGGAGGCATGTAGAGGTAGTAGGAGAGAAGGAGGGATGTTGAGGAAGTAGGAGAGAAGGAGGGATGTTGAGGAAGTAGGAGAGAAGGAGGGAGGTAGAGGAAGAAGGAAAGAAGGAGGGAGGTAGAGGCAGAAGAAGGAAAGAAGGAGGGATGTTGAGGAAGTAGGAGAGAAGGAGGGATGTTGAGGAAGTAGGAGAGAAGGAGGGATGTAGAGGAAGTAGGAGAGAAGGAGGGATGTAGAAAAAGAAGGAAAGGAGGGATGTAGAGGAAGAAGGAAAGAAGGAGGGATGTAGAGGAAGAAGGAGAGAAGGAGGGATGTAGAGGAAGAAGGAGAGAAGGAGGGATGTGGAGGAAGAAGGAGAGAAGGAGGGATGTAGGGGAAGAAGGAAAGAAGGAGGGATGTAGAGGAAGAAGGAAAGAAGGAGGGATGTAGAGGAAGAAGGAAAGAAGGAGGGATGTAGAGGAAGAAGGAAAGAAGGAGGGATGTAGAGGAAGTAGGAGAGAAGGAGGGATGTTGAGGAAGAAGGAAAGAAGGAGGCATGTAGGGGAAGAAAGAAAGAAGGAGGATGTGAAGGAAGAAAGAAAGAAGGAGGATGTAGAGGAAGAAGGAAAGAAGGAGGCATGTAGGGGAAGAAGGAAAGAAGGAGGATGTGGAGGAAGAAGGAAAGAAGGAGGCATGTAGAGGAAGAAGGAAAGAAGGAGGATGTGAAGGAAGAAGGAAAGAAGGAGGGATGTGGAGGAAGAAGGAAAGAAGGAGGCATGTCGGGGAAGAAGGAAAGAAGGAGGATGTGAAGGAAGAAGGAAAGAAGGAGGGATGTGGAGGAAGAAGGAAAGAAGGAGGCATGTGGAGGAAGAAGGACGGATGTGAAGGAAATAAAGAGGACAGACAGACATAAATAAAGACAGAGAGGGACAGAATTGTCGCAGAGGTAGTGACATTATCATTTGACCTCCGGTTGGGGGAGGACAGAAGACGGGGTGAAGGGGAGGACAGAAGACGGGGTGGGGGAGGACAGAAGACGGGGGGTGCAGGGGAGACAGGAGATGATGGAGAGACGGCAGACTGATGGAGCGAAATACAAAAAAGACACTGAAGCAGAAAAAGGAAAAGGAGGCGTGTTTGTGAAGAGAAATTAAGATGAATTTACTCCCTTTAAAGGGACGAATGCTTCTATAAATAAACAACACAAACATGTGAGGAATAAGAATATAAACATGCTTTGTGTTGTGAAATAGGAAGAATTAATTATACTTATTAGTAGACAAACTCGCTCCAACTAAATACTCAAATGCTTCAGTATTTTAAAATAAAACTCAATTATAGAAAAAAAGAAAACATCTAAATAACAAAAATATTCCGTATAAGTTACCAACATGTACACAAAGGAGCTACAAATTCAGCGTACAGTAAAACCAAAGACATACATAATAAAATACACAAAAAAAGAAAAGTTTTAGAATAAAATGAAACAATTAAAAAATGGAAAGTCGAGGAACGTTAAATTATTGCCTGAAAGGAACCGACGTGTTTCATTTTCACAATGATTTATAATTACTGATAATTTATTATGAATCTAAAGATGACAATGGACGCAAACTATAAAAAAAACACTAGATGAAAGGGAAAGAGGAACAACAACAACGAATAAACAACAACGACGACGACAACCGAACAACAGAGAAGAAGAAAAGGACGACGTGCGGATCAGCTGATGGAGAGATAAAAGAAAAGATGAAAGATTTCAGCTAAAGAGGGTTGACCCCCCCCCCTCGTATCGACCGCAGCCGGCTTTGATAAACTGCAGTGTGTGTGTGTGTGTGTGTGTGTGTGTGCGTGTGTGTGTGTGTGTGTGTGTCGGTGTGTGTGTGCGTGTGTGACCTCTGCACGTTCTGAGCTAAATCAATCTGTCAAACGGGTTAGCGAGACCGTGCTTATTCACCGCCATGCCTGTTTGTGTGTGTGTTTGTGTGCGTGTGTTTGTGTGTGTGTGTGTGTGTGACCGACCCTGACCGGCCATCAGAGCCAATGACGGAGTATTGATCAAGGCTCCGTCGCCATAGAAACGGCCCTTCGGGAGGACAGGCGAGGGTGCGTGTGTGTCGAAGTGGGAAGGCTTACTTCAAGGTGGCTCATCAGATCGGCCCTGTGTGCGTTTGTTTGTGCGTTTGTGCGTCTGTCTGTGTGAGAGAAATGTCAGCTTCATGTTTTCCATCCATTGTCTTTTTTTTTGTCCTGAGCCAATTAAAAGGTCACCGGAATAAAACCAAAAAGTAACACATGCAGCGAACACTTCTAGGCTGCTGCGTGTCAGTTTAATGAACAATAAATCATTACCTCTTTAATTATGAGACGACATTCTAATTACTGCAAACACACAACAGCCGACCGTCCTCCGGCTCCTCAGCATGTTTCCTCACGTGAACCATCCGGTCGCATCGAGCCACAAGAGCGTCTTTATCTTGTGTAGATATTCAGTGCTGCAGAGGAAGTGTCCCACATTTAAAAGAGCAGACTTAACGTGTAGAACATGTGGATCTACAGCCTGAGGCGTGTTGGTTTCATTCAGATATGGTGGACAGTTTACCAGCAGCAAATACATGCAGTAATGTCCATTTACCGTACCGATACTCTATAAGTTACACATGAAGATCCATGTGTGGTAGACTCCAGAAGGTAAAGGTGGAGGCCGTGTCCATAGATGGTAGGGTGACTCCAGAAGGTAAAGGTGGAGGCCGTGTCCATAGATGGTAGGGTGACTCCAGAAGGTAAAGGTGGAGGCCGTGTCCATAGATGGTAGGGTGACCTTAGAAAGGTGGAGGCCATGTCCATAGAAGGTAGGGTGACCTTAGAAGGTGGAGGCCATGTCCATAGAAGGTAGGGTGACCTTAGAAGGTGGAGGCCATGTCCATATGTGGTAGGGTGACTCCAGAAAGTAAAGGTGGAGGCCATGTCCATAGATGGTAGGGTGACAGCAGAAGGTAAAGGTGGAGGCCGTGTCCATAGATGGTAGGGTGACTCCAGAAAGTAAAGGTGGAGGCCATGTCCATAGATGGTAGGGTGACCTTAGAAGGTGGAGGCCATGTCCATAGATGGTAGGGTGACTCCAGAAGGTAAAGGTGGAGGCTGTGTCTATAGATAGTAGGGTGACTGCAGAAGGTAAAGGTGGAGGCCATGTCCATAGAAGGTAGGGTGACTGCAGAAGGTGGAGGCCATGTCCATAGATAGTAGGGTGACTGCAGAAGGTAAAGGTGGAGGCCATGTCCATAGAAGGTAGGGTGACCTTAGAAGGTGGAGGCCATGTCCATAGATGGTAGGGTGACTCCAGAAGGTAAAGGTGGAGGCCGTGTCCATAGATGATAGGGTGACTCCAGAAGGTGGAGGCCATGTCCATATGTGGTAGGGTGACTCCAGAAAGTAAAGGTGGAGGCCATGTCCATAGATGGTAGGGTGACCTTAGAAGGTGGAGGCCATGTCCATAGATGGTAGGGTGACCTTAGAAGGTAATGTGTGCCGTGGTAGTGATGCTCTTCCTTGGTTCTTCTGATCGATGCTCACAGGTATTGATCCTGAAGGAGCAGTTTCCTCCCGCTTGTTGTGTAGTTGCTTTTGTAGTTCCGTTGTGAAGTAACTTTATAAAAGTGAATGTCCGCTCCTCTCGTGCACAGCGTGAATGAGGTCGGGGGGGTCAAAGGTCACCCGCCTGCCTCTCAACGAGTCCACTTCGAGGTGAGGAGTTGCACCGACGCCGCGTGAGGGGTTGGAAGCTATGGGGTAACAAGTGAATGTAGGTCAATGGACTGTGTGTGTGTGTGTGTAGCCAGGCGTGTGCGTATAAATGCAAGTGTGTACACGCAGCATGCATGTGATTGTCTGATGTGTGTGTGTGTGTGTGTGACCTGCTCTTTGTTCCTGTGCTCGGTGCGGTAAGGAGAGTGGACCGTTGACGAGGATTAATGCCCAACATATGGCAACCCTACGGGACGCACACGCACGGACACACACACTCTGCAGTCATTACACTGAACAAAGAACTGTAAGGCTAATGAGAAGGCGATATCATGTGTCCTTTGCACACACACACACACACACACACACACACACACACACACACACACACACACACACACACACACACGGCATGGATTCACATGGATACACATCTTAATGTTTCTGACACACGGATGGATGCAGATGAACACGCGCAGACACACATACACACCTGAGAAGGTAACATGTAACCATTGTGAGCATGTGTGTGAGTTGAAAGGAAGGGGGGGTGACTTGAATGCAAACACCTGTCTATTTGTGTGTGTGTGTGTGTGTGTGTGTGTGTGTGTGTGGGGAGAGTGTGTGTTGTACAGGTGTGTGTTTCTGAGTGTATGAGAGGTGAAGCAGAGTTCAGAGGGATACTGAAGGTTCAATGTTTTCATTTCTTCATGCTCCTCTGCCCCACTCAATGTGTGTGTCTGTCTGTGTGTGTGTGTGTGTGTGTGTGTGTGTGTGTGTTCACGAAGCCGATCACACCCCAAAACCTTGTCGAGGCGTATGTTTTCCCTCCACATGTTCTTACACACTTCCCTCCCTCCTCCCCCTTCGGGATCTGACCGACATTCCCACACCTCCCTCACAACCACCTCCGGACTGCCGCTGACCTTCTCTCGAGCCCCGCCCCCCCTTGGTTACTGTTGCTACGCATGTGTAGCTTTCCACAAATGGGTTTGTGTCCATCATCATATTGAAGAATACTTGAAACTAGAGACTGAGACCATAAACTCATGTTTACAACGTTTACTGAGGGAATAAATCAAGAGAGAAGTAGAGTCATTTCCTCATAGACGTCTATGGGAGCAGAGGAGTCGCCCCCTGCTGGTCACTACAGAGAAGTAGAGTCATTTCCTCATAGACGTCTATGGGAGCAGAGGAGTCGCCCCCTGCTGGTCACTACAGAGAAGTAGAGTCATTTCCTCATAGACGTCTATGGGAGCAGAGGAGTCGCCCCTGCTGGTCACTACAGAGAAGTAGAGTCATTTCCTCATAGACGTCTATGGGAGCAGAGGAGTCGCCCCTGCTGGTCACTACAGAGAAGTAGAGTCATTTCCTCATAGACGTCTATGGGAGCAGAGGAGTCGCCCCCTGCTGGTCACTACAGAGAAGTAGAGTCATTTCCTCATAGACGTCTATGGGACCAGAGGAGTCGCCCCCTGCTGGTCACTACAGAGAAGTAGAGTCATTTCCTCATAGACGTCTATGGGAGCAGAGGAGTCACCCCCTGCTGGTCACTGCAGAGAATGCAGCTTTAAGACTTCTAGGATAGGTCAATGCATAATGAAAACGTGAATAAACAAATTGTACGTTTCTTTTATCCGAATGCTGAATGTCATTTTGCTTTATTTCAGGTGTCCACTCCATTATTTTCTCTTCTATTTACATCCGGTGACGCTGAAGTGCAGCTTTGAGTTCTCTCTCACTCGCTCGAGGTGTAAATGACTTTGGACGGCCATCTGTTACTGAGCCACCCTGCAGAGAGTTGGCCTGCATGCACACCTCCTGTGTGTGTGTGTGTGTGTGTGTGTGCGCCTTCCTTTATGTTCAGTGGCATGTGTGCAGTTACTGTATTCTTGTGCTTAATTTATGCCTACGTGCACATGCATAATACAGCAGGTTATGTGTGTGAGACAGAGAGAAACACTCGTGTTGTAATGGTGTATTGGGCTCACATGCTCATGTAGAACGTGTATTATTGTGTGTGTGTGTGTGTGTGTGTGTGTGTCACACTGTTTTACATCCATGTTAGCATATTTAGCCCCTGTCCACGCTAACGCCTCTCTCGCTTAAATCGGTCGTTTGACAAAGTAAAATCCTTTGATACACATTACGTTGTATTGGGGCTGTTCAGCTTCCTGCCGGACGCGTCTTCACAATAAAAGCCTTCCAGGTATAATAAATTCTGTGGCAGCGAGTCAGCAAATAAAACATAATACACATATTTAGTACATTTTAACAAAATGAAACTCTAATATAGTACGGGACATGAGATGCACGCAGACGCCTGTCTCGCTGTCTCTCTGCCCCCCCCCCCGGAGACGGCGGGCCCTCTTCTGCGGGGGAGTAATGACTCTCTCTTGTCTCCCCCCCCAGCTCTCGTCCGGGTCGTCCTCCGGAGCGTTGCTCTGGTGCCGGGATCCAGGAAAGCCCGAGGCTGCTGCACCCGGGCCTGCTGTCCCCCAACCTGCTGTCCCACACCGGTGAGAGACGCCTGTGTGTGTGTGTGTGTGTGTGTGTGTGTGTGTGTGTGTGTGTGTGTGTGTGTGTGTGTGTGTGTGTGTGTGTGTGTGTGTGTGTGTGTGTGCCGGTATGAGAATCTCTCACGTACCGGATGTCCACCAGGACACATCGGCCTCACTCCTCCGTCTCCCCCCTCGTTCCCTTTCATCCTAATCGCTTTGATCCTCTTTTTCTTCCCTCCATTCTCTCCCCCCTTTGCATCGGATGCATTCACCCCCCCTCCCCCTTTCTCACCTCCTCCTCACACTCTCACTCCTCCTCTCATCCCTCTTTCCTTCCTCAAAAACCTCCTCCTCCTTTCTCCATCCTTCCTCCACCTCCACCTCCTCCTTTCTCCATCATCAAACCTCCTCATCTTTCTCCATCATCCCTTCCTCCTCTCCTTCTTTCTCCATCATCCCTTCCTCCACCTCCTCCTTTCTCCATCATCCCTTCCTCCACCTCCTCCTTTCTCCATCATCCCTTCCTCCACCTCCTCCTCCTTTCTCCATCATCCCTTCCTCCACCTCCTCCTCCTTTCTCCATCATCCCTTCCTCCACCTCCTCCTTTCTCCATCATCCCTTCCTCCACCTCCTCCTTTCTCCATCATCCCTTCCTCCACCTCCTCCTTTCTGCATCATCCCTTCCTCCACCTCCTTCTTTCTCCATCATCCCTTCCTCCACCTCCTCCTTTCTCCATCATCCCTTCCTCCACCTCCTCCTTTCTGCATCATCCCTTCCTCCACCTCCTCCTTTCTCCATCATGCCTCCTCCTCTTTCTCCATCACCCTTCCTCCTCCTCCTTTCTGCATCATCCCTTTCCCACCTCCATCATCCCTCCTCCTCCTTTTCTCCATCATCCTCCACCTCCTCCTTTCTGCATCATCCCTTCCTCCTCCTCCTTTCTCCATCATCCCTTCCTCCTCCTTTTCTCCATCATCCCTTCCTCCTCCTCCTTTCTCCATCCCTTCCTCCACCTCCTCCTTTTCTCCATCATTCCTCCTCCTCCTTTCTGCATCATCCCTTCCTCCACCTTCTCTCCATCATCCCTTCCTCCACCTCCTCCTTTCTCCATCATCCCTTCCTCCTCCTCCTTTTCCATCATCCCTTCCTCCTCCTTCTTTCTCCATCATCCCTTCCTCCACCTCCTCCTTTCTCCATCATCCTTCCTCCACCTCCTACCATCATCCCTTCCTCCACCTACTCCTTTCTGCATCATCCCTTCCTCCACCTACTCCTTTCTCCATCATCCCTTCCTCCTCCTCCTTTTCCATCATCCCTTCCTCCTCCTTCTTTCTCCATCATCCCTTCCTCCACCTCCTCCTTTCTCCATCATCCCTTCCTCCACCTACTCCTTTCTGCATCATCCCTTCCTCCACCTCCTCCTTTCTCCATCATGCCTTCCTCCTCCTCCTTTCTCCATCACCCCTTCCTCCTCCTCCTTTCTAAGACATCCCTTCCTCCACCTCCTCCTTTCTCCATCATGCCTTCCTCCTCCTCCTTTCTCCATCACCCCTTCCTCCTCCTCCTTTCTGCATCATCCCTTCCTCCACCTCCTCCTTTCTCCATCATCCCTTCCTCCTCCTCCTTTCTGCATCATCCCTTCCTCCACCTCCTCCTTTCTGCATCATCCCTTCCTCCACCTCCTCCTTTCTCCATCATCCCTTCCTCCACCTCCTCCTTTTTCCATCATCCCTTCCTCCTCCTTCTTTCTCCATCATCCCTTCCTCCACCTCCTCCTTTCTCCATCATCCCTTCCTCCACCTCCTACTCCTCCTTTCTCCATCATCCCTTCCTCCACCTACTCCTTTCTGCATCATGCCTTCCTCCTCCTCCTTTCTCCATCACCCCTTCCTCCACCTCCTCCTTTCTCCATCATCCCTTCCTCCACCTCCTACTCCTCCTTTCTCCATCATCCCTTCCTCCACCTACTCCTTTCTGCATCATGCCTTCCTCCTCCTCCTTTCTCCATCACCCCTTCCTCCTCCTCCTTTCTGCATCATCCCTTCCTCCACCTCCTCCTTTCTCCATCATCCCTTCCTCCTCCTCCTTTCTGCATCATCCCTTCCTCCACCTCCTCCTTTCTGCATCATCCCTTCCTCCACCTCCTCCTTTCTCCATCATCCCTTCCTCCACCTCCTCCTTTCTCCATCATCCCTTCCTCCACCTCCTCCTTTCTCCATCATCCCTTCCTCCTCCTCCTTTTTCCATCATCCCTTCCTCCTCCTCCTTTTTCCATCATCCCTTCCTCCTCCTTCTTTCTCCATCATCCCTTCCTCCACCTCCTCCTCCTTTCTCCATCATGGGGGGTTTCTTTGGCTCTCCTGCAGCCGAAGTGTCAATGGGCGGAAAGAGAAGTCTGTTAAAGAGAGAGAGATGGAGAGAGAGAGATGGAGAGAGAGAGAGATGGAGAGACTGATGGAGAGACTGACGGAGGGACGTCGCCAGAGGAGACGAGGAAACCTAAAAACGAGAGCCAGAGGGAGGGAAAGGGAGCAAACGATGAGGGAGAAAGACAGATTGTTGAGGAGACGGAGGACAAACGAGCGGACGGAGGGAAGGAAAAAAACAAAGATGTAGATGAAGAAGAAGAGGAAGGAGAGGAAAAGACCTGCAGAGAGAGAGAGGGCGAACGAGTGCAGGCTGCATGGTGGTGTGATGAATGACACGTCTCTTGGGTCCCACTCCTCCATCTGTCCATCCCTCCCTCCTCCTTCCCTCCTTCCTCCCTCCCTTTTTCTCAACTCATCTCCCTTCCTTCCTCCTTTTCTTGCCTTCCTACGCCTCCGTCTCCCTTTCCTTCCTCATTCTCACCTTTTTATTCCTCCTTACTTTTGTAATTCATCTCCTCTTCCTCCTCTCGACCTTCCTTCCTTTCCTAGTTCCTCTTCTCCCTTCCTCCCCTTCTTCCTCCTCCCTGTTTTCGTTCCTTCTTCTTCTGTTCTTCTCCTTTTCATTATCTTCCTTCTTTTTCTCTACTTTCTTGCCTTATATTCTCTCCTTTTATCATTCCTCCTTTCTTGCATCCCTTTAACTCTCTCCCTCCCTTTGCCAGCGTCCCTTTTTTTCCTTCTTCTCTCGCTTCCTTGTCTCCTTCAGGCCTTCCGTCCTCCCGTTTGGCCTTTTGTTCTTGCTTCCTATCTTTCCTTCTTGTCCTCCTTTCGTCGTTGGCTGCCCTCATTCGTTTGTAACATCTCACCTCCCACTCTTCCCTCTAATTTCCTCCTCTTCACTCCTTTTCATCCCCTTTGTTTTGGCTGACCCTCCCTCCTTCCCTCCTCCCTCCTCACTTTTCTTGTTCCTTGTCTCCGTCCTTACTTTCCTCTCATCTTCTCTCTCTCTTATAACCTCCCATCTCGTCCCTCTTCTCCTGGACTCTTTCCGTCCTTCCTTCCCCTCATTACTTCCTTGTTTCCCTCCCTCCTGCCTCCTTTCAGCTCCTCCTTTTATCTCTATAAACTTCCTCCCTCTCTCCCTCGGACCCTTTCATCCCTCCCCCGTTTCTCCCCCGGCCGTAGTTCTTCCTCTCACCTTGCTCTTTCCTTCAAATCTTTTTTTTGAACTACTTCCTTTTTTCATCCCTCCTTCCCTCCTTCCCTCCTTTCCTCCATCCTCTCTTCTGCCCCCTTTACAGTCACTGTTGGCCTCCTTCTCCTTCTCTCTCTAGTATAAATAAAACATGGTTGTGTTTAGTGACATATGGACACAGCTCACTGTGGCATACTAATGACACGCACACGCACACTCACACACACACACACATCAGGTATGTGTGTGCGCTCTAAAATGTGTGTGTTTGTTGGAACATTAGTGGAACCCAGAGAAAACATTTGCTCACTTATGATCGCTCATTAGACACACACACACGCACCCACACACACGCACACGCACACACGCACACGCACACACACACACACACACACACACGCACACACACACACACACACACGCGCACGCACACAAGGTGTTGGTCGTGTAAGCGGCCCCGCGTCCATGGAGACGCCGCGTTGCCGGGGGAGACGGGCTGTTGTTTACGACCTCGCGGGCGCCGCGGCGATGGGGGGCATCAGCCAATCACAGATGGACGTTCATCACACTGTTAGAAACACACAGAACAGAGGGTGAGGTGATGAGCAGCAGAAGAAGACAGGAGGAGGAAAGTAGAGGAGGAGGAGGGGAGGAGGAGGAGGAGGAGGAAAGTAGAGGAGGAGGAGGAGGAGGAGAGGGAAGGAAACAGAAAGTAGGACGGACATAAAAAGTAACATTTAAGTTAGAGCAAAATTGAAGAAGAAGAATCGAGGATGGGAAAAAAAGATGCGAGCAGGTAACAGACGAAAGGTGGATGGAGGAAGAAGGACGTGAGGAGGCAGGAGAGGAAGCACGAGGGAGCCAGAGGAAGGAAGGGAAGGAGGAAAAGGCACAAATGGATTGAACCGAGGGAGGGAAGGAGAGACGACAACAAGAGAGTGATATCAGTTTAATTGGCCTCATCTTCCTTAACAAAGACGCTGTGATGATAAGCGTGGGAGTGTGTGTGTGTGTGTGTGTGTGTGTGTGTGTGTGTGTGTGTGTGTGTAACCTATGCAGGGTGCTGCAGCACTCATTTGACTTGTTAATTCACTTCAAAAACCGCTCAATGCTTCGCCTTGTCCTCTCTGACGCACACACACACACACACACACAACTACAGACACTTCATGCACACAGACATCCTTTTTTATGTACACACTCTTCTTAAAAAAACAACCAGATACAACTTGACACACACACACACACACACACACACAGCTTGTAAACCCAGATCTTTGGAACAAATACACAGCTGGTACATACGCACACATTTACATGCACAAACGCACACTCAAACACTTTTGAAGACACACACACACACACACACGAGTACTCTGTGTAGGTTACAGATGAAGTGCTTTCAATCTTGTCCTGAAAAGAATACACTCATCTGAGGACTCTTATGTGCACCTGCAGAGAGAGAGAGGGGGGTGAAGAGGACTAAAGTGACACACACACACACACACACACACACACACACACACACACACACACACACACACACAGGCGCCTCCCACAGGTTATGCGTTCGTTACCACGGAAACCGCAGTCGGCGACGCTGTTCCCGCTGAATTAGCGATGCGTACGCGGTGCGAGTGTCCTCCTTGGTGGGTCGGCTGCCTCTTGAGGGACGGACGTGGAGACGTGGAGACGTGGAGGAGGAGCCTCGGCCTGAGGAGCTCTGTGAAGATCCCAGAGGACCTCCGGAAGACGTCCGTCCTCTAAACCAAATGGACACAATAAAACGCCGTTTGCTTCGTCGGGGGCTTCCTGCTGCAGTTTTGCACCGTTAGCGCCTTTAGCACCGCTAGCTCATCCGTCGCCATGTTGAGAACCATTCAGAGGCAATGAAATGCTCCCGATCTCGTGTTGCACGCGGTTTAGTATCACGACATGACATTTAGCTGACGACATTCAACAATTTAAATCATACTTCAAAATGATTGAATTGTATTTCCGAGCAGCAGATACAAAAACACAAACTCTTCTGCGGCGTAAATCCCTCAAAACTACACGTTCACTATTGTTCAGAGCAAATTAAAGCAGCATAAGCGGAGCTAATCTGCGTGAAAAACCACACAGAAATACCACAACAAACTAAACGGGACCTAATGAGCCACAAGGTGAATCCTGCAGATTACATGGATTTAATTGGATGTTCGCTTCAAATAACGCTTTAACTTTTCTCATCGCCGGCCTCGTGCCGCTCGGCTTGGTGTGAAGTTCTACGGTCACGTCCGCTCCGGAGACGCACATCCACGATAAAAGTGCTTTGTCTATTGGTCCAGTCGTTGTTTGTGGGGTGAAGGGGGAAGGAAGCCCTGGACGCGCTACCGTGTGTGACGGTCGGACCTGCTTCTGGCTTGTTTGGGCCCCAAGTCGGGTCCTCTCGCTTCGCAAGAAACGACCCCCCGAATGGCGACACAAGATGGCCGCCCGAGAAAAAGGGCTCCAAATGGGCGAGGAGCTAAAGGCGGGCCACCTAAGTGCCGGAGCGCCTGACTCAGCGCGTCGGTTTAATCGGCCGCGAGGAAGAGGAGGGAGGAAAAAAAAGAGAAAACTGTGCGTTTTCTAAATCCAGAACACAAAGAGCAATTCCTCCGTTTCCCTGTTTGTTTTATCCAAAGTGTCACTCCGCCTGCGAGAGAGCGGATTAAATATTTACCACCGGGGTTTCACGCGAGCTCGAGAGCCGGGCGGGGGGCCGGAGTAGGAGGGGGGGTGTTTAGGACTCCAACAACCGACCCGAAGCTCTTAGAGACCCTCCGGGCGGCGCCGTGGAAGCTTTTACCGGAGGACGTCCGCTTCCCGCCCGAAGACCACGCGGGGCCGAGTCCTGGTCCCAATCAAATCCTCCTAGCTGACGTCCACGAGAAGCACCCGACCCAGCAGGACGGGACGTCGGGGGGAGGGGTGAAAGGTCACGGCAATCCTACACCCGAGATGACGAAGCGGCTCCTCGGTTCGCTCTCGGCGGAGTTTAAGTGGCGCTCCGGCGGGTGTGGGCGGGGCTTCGTAGTCCCGAAGTCTCCGACAAACCGATGCGGTTTTTCACGAGAGGCTTTGAGGGGTTTTAACACGTTTTCTCACGCCAGCTGAGTGCAGAAACGTGTTTGTGCCTTTGGGGACAAAAAGGAAACGTGGAGTCGGATCATCGTTTTCGATACAAAGTCAGAGGATCAACGGAGGGATGAGGGCAGGAATACTACATATATATATACAGTATATAAGTACACACAGTATATAGTACATGTGTGTTTACATGTCACAGCTTCACTCACAGAGAAGTTGGACTTTTTCCTGAAGGCCAAACTGAATCTCCTGAATGGAACCTCGACCCTCTGTCTCTGTCTCGTGTTTTTCCATCGAGTCAATTTCGTTTTGTCACGTTGCCGCGACGACTCGCTTCTCTTCCGTCATCATCCGCTTCGTCCACACTTCCGGCTTCCGTCCCTTCTTCCTGTCTCCCCGTTCGTCCTTCGCAACACATTAGGATGCACGGGAAGGAAGAAGAGATGGGTAAACAACGTATGGACAACGCACAAGGGACCAACACACACACACACACACACACACACACTGGCATCTATATGATGCGTGTGTCTTTGAAGCAGTCTGTCAATCAATCACACACTAATTCCCAAGGTTCCTTGGTCGCCATTAGTGGCGGAGGTCGATGCTCAGTAACCGTGGACACAGCGGACAGCCATCGATCCGAGTGTGTGTGTGTGTGTGTCTGTGTGTGTGTCTGTGTGTGTGTGTGTTTGATAGTCGCGATGGAGAACGCTATTGTGGTTCTGCCCTCACTATTGATTGTCTTCTAGTATCATCGAGGCGAGGCGGGCGTCCGGACTCTCTGTCCGAGTGTGTGTGTGTGTGTGTGTGTGTGTGTGTGTGTGCGTAGCCCTGTTTCCTGTATCCGTACATGTGTGTCTGTGAGTGTGTCAAGGTGTTCTTCAGGACTGGATGTGACCTGTTTCTTCTGCTCTTTATTCCTCCTCTGGATCTAATTCCCACTTTAAAAGTTACCATATTTTACAGAGGAGTGACGTACGTCTCTGCCAGAGACCTGTCAATCACTGTAAGCCCCGCCCTAAAGCGCCCCCTGCCTACATGGACCATGATGTACAAAATGAACATCAGGCTGTATTGAACAAGACTTGATCTCATGTTCACAACGTTTACTGAGGGAATAAATGAAGAGAGAAGTAGAGTAATTTCCTCATAGACGTCTATGGGAGCAGAGGAGTCGCCCCCTGCTGGTCACTACAGAGAAGTAGAGTCATTTCCTCATAGACGCCTATGGGAGCAGAGGAGTCGCCCCTGCTGGTCACTACAGAGAAGTAGAGTCATTTCCTCATAGACGTCTATGGGAGCAGAGGAGTCGCCCCCTGCTGGTCACTACAGAGAAGTAGAGTCATTTCCTCATAGACGTCTATGGGAGCAGAGGAGTCGCCCCCTGCTGGTCACTACAGAGAAGTAGAGTCATTTTCCTCATAGACGTCTATGGGAGCAGAGGAGTCGCCCCCTGCTGGTCACTACAGAGAAGTAGAGTCATTTCCTCATAGACGTCTATGGGAGCAGAGGAGTCGCCCCCTGCTGGTCGGGGTAAGTTAATATACTGAATATAATTGTTCATAACATTCAGCAAATATGGAGAAACTTTATTACGAGTCATTTTCAGAGGTTTGCTCTGTTTTAGTTCTATTTCCGGTCTCCACCAACTCCAGCAGGAACTTATTGATCCTCGTAACATAAATTAGGATAACCCTTTATAGGAAATCGTAGCAGCAAGATGAATACAGCAAACAAACGAACGTTTGTTTTAGATTAAAAGCAACTTGAGGCGATACTAAAGAAACATTAACATTTTACCTGTGCAGCTGCAGGAGGTTCACCTGAACACAACACACCCTCTGTCTGTCTGCCCTCCGCCGGCCCTTTCATCCTGCTTTAAATTAAATCTCAAATGAGACCCCCCCCCCCACCTCCCTCTATCTTGTTTTCTTTATAGCTTGCAGACAACTGTACTGTGTGTGTGTAATGGACATTCCTCCAACGCCGTCAACCGTGACCGGGGCAAAACCAACTGACCCACACACACGCACACACACACACACACGCACACACACACACACACTCTGAGTATACACAGATGATCATACATGCATCCCCCCCCACACACACACTCACATTTATACATGAAAGAAAACTGTGCGTACACACTCGGCTGGGCGTGAAGGGCTCACGTGCACACAATCATGTCAGTGCGCACACACACACACACACACACACACGCAGAGGGTCATCGCTCTCACTCTGCTGGTTGTTGTGTATAGAAGTCAGTTCCAGGTCGCTGCACAGAGCCGGGATGTTAGTCCATACAAAAGACTCAGTGTGTGTGTGTGTGTGTGTGTGAACACCCCCACACACACACACACACACACACAACCCGCGCATCCTGAACTGAAACTCGCTCTCGTACCCCAGAAACGCCGCCGCCCTCGGTAAGCGTGTGCCGGCTCCCGCTGCAAAGCATCATGGGAAGGGCGGCCTGCCGAGGAGGAGTCAGAGGGATTGTTTTGGGGGTCCGATGGCGCCTCTCACCTCGCCGTGAGGAGTGTGCGCCGCTACGTTTGTCCTGATGAGGCGGGTGGAGGTGACCGTGTGTGTGTGTGTGTGTGTGTGTGTGTCTCACAGGCCTCACAGCGGCTGCCATGGCCGAGCTCCAGAAGCTCCAGAAGATGAAGATGATGATGAGTCTCCAGAACGGCAACGAGTCGGACAACGACGACTTACACTCCAACACAGGTAACGCACACACACACACACACACACACACAACAACTTCCTCTCTTCAGATTTCCCTCTTTGACTCTTTTTAGTTTCATTACATTATATTTAGCAGACGCTTTTATCCAAAGCGACTCGCGTTACACTTTAAACCTGTGGCTTTTTCACAAGTTGATTTAAGTTTTTATAAACTAAACAAAGAAGGCAGTTTGTTGGGTCATTAAACTCTATTAGAGCTGTTCATATAATATTGATATTATATTAATATGAGTCAGTATTAAGTGGATTATAAACGCTTCAGAGTTTGAATATTTAGAATGGGATTAAATACATTCTTTCCTTGTTTGTTTCCTTTATCTGCAATATTTTGTTTTTAAAATATTGTTATATATTAATTTAATTTGTCAATTCATTCGGCCGTCAGAGTCCCTTAGAAAAGACATTTAAATCTCAATAAGAGGTTAAATAAATAAAAAAGTCCTGCATTTAATACTTGACTTCTGCTCCTGCGTGAGAACAACATGAGAGTTAATGATGAATGAAAGAGAAGCGAAGCCTCGTTCTGTTGTTCAGGAAAGCGTCCAAAGTAAAAGTCACTAAGTGACGTATATAAAAACAAAGACACACACACACACACACACACACCAGGCCACTCTGCTGTGTTTGCTTCTCTGAATTATTAAAAAGACAGAAAACAAAAAGAACAGAGCGAGCGTCCTTCCTTCTGTTTCCATCTCCTGCTTTTCTTCAGCTGACCTGGCAAATGGGCCGATAGAGTTACTCCGCTTTTTATTTATTCCCCCGTTCTCTCACTTCATCCAGAGTGTGTGTGTGTGTGGAGTGTGTGTGTGTGTGTGTGGGTGTGTGTGGAGTGTGTGTGTGGAGTGTGTGTGTGTGCGTCAGCCTCCTCCTCATTGTGCGACCTTGTTTTTCTTTTGTACGAGACACTCACACCGGCCTGGGAACCTCCGGCGGACAATGGGGGAGAGAGGGAGAGAGGGGAAGGATGGAAGCGAGGGGTGAGGAGAGAGAGGGCTACGGAGAGAGGGGTGAGGAGGAGAGAGAGAGAGAGAGAGAGAGAGAACATCTGCCCATCTGTTTATACTTCTTTTCCTCCTTGGTGTAAATGGCAGAAGGGATGAGGCCCAGCTGTCATCCACACACACACACACACACACACACACACACACACACACACACACACACACACACACACACACACACACACACACACACACACACACACACACAGCACAGGGAGTTCAGTAGGCAATAATAGAGAGAGACGGTTGCTAATTCAATCTAATGGAGGTAGATGAAGATGGATGAGAGCGGGAACGGGTGAGCAAAGAGAGAGAGGGGGAGAGAGGTGTGATGGGCGAGAGAGGCATCCTTACAGAGGGAGAGGAGGGACGAAGGTGTGAGGAGAGGAAGTGATCGTTTCTCTCTCTTTCTGATGACAAACTTCCTCTTGATGTTCATATTTAAAGGGTCGTATTAACTGACATTATTACACATTTATCTTCAAAGGGAACGTTAAAGGGGATTCAGGTTGAGATCAATAATAAATATATTTATTAAATAAATATATTTTCAAATATATTTATAATAAATATATAATAAATATAATAAATATATTTTAAATATATTTATTAAATTAATATATTTATTAAATGCAAAAAACTAAATAATCATTTTTTTATGTAATATAATATTAATCATTCCTTTATTGTTTTTGTCTTAGATTCTATTTTTCATCAGACGTTTTCCTGCAAAAAAAAAGAATTACACAAAAATACACAAAATAAAATAAAATAGATATTAAAAATGAGTTATGAGGTGTTTAAGTTCCTAACGCAGCTTCTTAAACATGAGAATCGCCGTTTGCGTGAAATAAACCTGCATGTCAAAGCGTCCGTGTCGGCGTCTCCGCAGGAGGGAGCGAGTGCTCCTGGGACAAGGAGCGTCTGACCAGCCCCCCCCCTGGAGCCCACGGGGGAGGTGGAGGAGGGAGGGGGCCGGCCATGGGAGCTGTCAATCAACAACAACTCCAACAGCAGCAGCAGCAGCTACTGGCCAACAGTGAGTACTTACACACACGCACACACACACACACACACACGCACACACACACACACACACACACACACACACACACACACATACATACAGTGTGTTTAAATGGGGGGGGGGGTATTTGTTAATATACGCCATTTAATCTGTTCCCATCTCTTGTATTAACACTCCGCCTGGATTAATCACCACACACTCTACTAAATGACTCAATTCATCAGCACCGCACACACACACACACACACACACACATAAACATATTGAAAATAAGCAAAAACAAACAAACACGCTCATTTTTGCCTTTTTTCTTATTGGAAAA
The DNA here is from genome assembly GCA_014132575.2 of Gasterosteus nipponicus. Classification (NCBI taxonomy): domain Eukaryota; kingdom Metazoa; phylum Chordata; class Actinopteri; order Perciformes; family Gasterosteidae; genus Gasterosteus; species Gasterosteus nipponicus. Next base: position 1,428,581 of record BMAF01000003.1, on the reverse strand, counting down.
GTAATGTGTGTGTGTGTGTGTGTCCAAACACACCCATTCTCACACACACACACACACACACACACACACACACACTGACTGGGCAGCGGAGGCGACAAACACTCACATTGATTATTCTATCACTTCAGTCGTCACGACAACAGCAATCAGTGTTATTGTTTCATTGGAATGAAAGCAGGCCGTCTTTAGGGAATGTGTGTGTGTGTGTGTGTGTGTGTGTGTGTGTGTGTGTGTGTGTGTGTGTGTGTGTGTGTGTGTGTGTGTGTTGACAGCTGATGCGACTTCTCTCCAGAGTGAACCACTTTGGGAGGAGTTAGGCCTTTGAAAATGGGGAGGGTGTTATTTTATGGTCGGGGTCCAAGGTCAAAGGTTAAAGGTCAAGGCCATGCTTTTAGGAGGTTGAGGGTTAAAGCATGAATTAAAGTAGATGAATGGTCCTCACGCACTGTGTGTGTGTGTGTGTGTGTGTGTGCGTGTGTGTGTGTGTGTGTGTGTGTGTGCGTGCGTGCGTGTGTGTGTGTGTGTGTGTGTGTGTGAGAGGGGGAAAGGAAAAGAGGTCAAAGTGAGAGTCGGAGTTGAGAAAGCAGGAGGTGAAAATAAATAAAACTCACGAGAGGAACAAGACGAGAAGAACGGAACGTCCTCGTCACCCTTTGACCTCCGTCCACCTCCATCTTTCTCTCTCTGCTTCCTCCTCCTCTGCTTTGTCAACGTTTATCAGCGAGACGTCTGGCACTGAGGTGACACCTCCCTCTCGCTCTGGTTCAGTCAAAAGATGCAGAAAAACGTTTGCTAACGTGCCCCCCCCTGCCCCCAGGGTTGGACCTGCCCTTCATGATGATGCCCCACCCCCTGCTGCCCATGGGGCTGCCGCCGGCCTCCGTGGCCATGGCCATGTCACAGATGAACCACCTCAACACCATCGCCAACATGGCCGCCGCGGCGCAGCAGATACACACTCATGTACACCGGGCGCCCGTCATCAAGGTGAAGCTCACGCACACGCACGCACACGCACGCACACGCACACCTTTTACACACGGTTTCTTCTTCAAAGTTTTGTGAATGACAACCACAGAGGAGCTCGGCAGGTAAAGAAGAATATTTATTGTCATTTGAGTGATGAAATGTACAGTAAATACATCAGACGGCTCAGTTCATGCTTCTACTGTCAGGTGTTTGTCAGAGGAAACACTTTTATTACTTTGTTGATTGTTTCTTCAAACAAGAATGAAGAATGTCCGTCACTGGTAACCCATAGCAACGATATTAAAACGAGTCACTTCAGATCTCAGATCAATACACTCATTTACACCTCCGCCCCCCCCCCTGTCTCCCTCCTCTCTCCCCTCTCTCCCCCCCTCTCCCCTCCCCCCCTGCCCCAGGAGAGAGTGTGTGATAGTCCCTCCCTCTCCCCGTCTGCTGATGAGACCAACACTCCTCTGCAGTCGCAGCCCAGCAGCTCGGCCTCCAGCTCGCCCGAAAGACTCGGTACACACACACACACACACACACACACACACACACACACACACACGCACACGCCTACACAACATGACTAAAATGTTTCAGCAATTAGATGACTTTTTTTTTTTCAGCAAAAAAATAGCTTTCAGGGTGTTTTTCATGTTTTGACTTCCTCGGGTTTCTTCAGTAGTTCATTTAATACATTTATTTAAAATGTTTAATGCCTTATTGATCGCTAATGAACACGGATGATAATAAATATGATGATCGATTAGATATTCAACAATCCATTGAGTCCATTTTGTTCTACCAAACACAATTTGACAAGTAAAGAAATAACTTGATTATACTAATAAATAATATCTGACGATTTACACAAGTTTATGTCAATTAATGAAACTATTTGACATTTCAGCCTCTTAGATGTTTATAGTTTCTCTTTTCTTCAGTGTTCTGTAATATTAATATATCCTTAATATCCTTCACGTTTCAACGGTCACACACACACACACACACACACACACACACACACACACACACACACACACACACACACACACACACACACACACACACACACACTCACACTGCTTTCTCCTTCTGCAGGTTTGGTGTCGGTGGATGCAGATGTTGCTCTGACAAGCCCGACTGCACCCATCAAGAAAATAACAAAGGACAAAGGTTGGACCACACACAGACACACACACACACACAGACACACACACACACAGACACACACACACACACAGACACACACAGACACACACACACACACAGACACACACAGACACACACAGACACACACAGACACACAGACACACAGACACACACACACACACACACACACACACACACACACACAGACACACAGACACACACTCTTACATAAGTGTGTATTCCATTACCCTCCTCAATCCAAACCTCACCCATTTCCTTTTGACAACTGATAAATTGTCCTCACTTAAGGGTCTCTCCTCATCTACTGTATTTACACACACACACACACACACACACACAGACACACAGACACACAGACACACACACACACACACACACACACACACACACACAGTGACTGAAGACGCACACAGTCGGAGCATCAGAAGCGTCGGGATGTTCGGACCCTCCTATTGATCAGCTGTCCCCGAGCCATCAATCAGAGGGGTGAGCGAGGGAGATGGATGGAGGGAGGGAGAGGGAGGGAGGGAGGGAGGGAGGAGGAGGAGGTGAGGCTAAGTGGGGGAGGCCTGGCTAAAAGGGGTCAAGAGGTCGCGCACTAAAAGCTTGAGCCCCCCCCCCCTCACACGCTCCGTGCTCACCTCCCGAGGAGCTGCAGACGTCAGCAGAGAGGAAGCTTCTCCTCCGCAATCGATAGCGCTCCTCTTGAAGAGGAGGAGTCCATCTGCTCCTAGAGGAGAGGAGGAGTCCATCTGCTCCTAGAGGAGAGGAGGAGTCCATCTGCTCCTAGAGGAGAGGAGAGGAGGAGTCTATCTGCTCCTAGAGGAGAGGAGGGAGTCCATCTGCTCCTAGAGGAGAGGAGAGGAGGAGTCCATCTGCTCCTAGAGGAGAGGAGGAGTCCATCTGCCATCTGCTCCTAGAGGAGAGGAGGAGGGAGGAGTCCATCTGCTCCTCTGGAGAGGAGGAGTCCATCTGCTCCTAGAGAGGAGAGGAGGAGTCCATCTGCTCCTAGAGGGAGAGGAGGAGTCCATCTGCTCCTAGAGGAGAGGAGGGAGTCCATCTGCTCCTAGAGGAGAGGAGGAGTCTAGCTGCTCCTAGAGGAGAGGAGGAGTCCATCTGCTCCTAGAGGAGAGGAGGAGTCCATCTGCTCCTAGAGGAGAGGAGAGGAGGAGTCCATCTGCTCCTAGAGGAGAGGAGAGGAGGAGTCCATCTGCTCCTAGAGGAGAGGAGGAGTCCATCTGCTCCTAGAGGAGAGGAGAGGAGGAGTCTAGCTGCTCCTAGAGGAGAGGAGGAGTCTATCTGCTCGAGGAGAGGAGGAGTCCATCTGCTCCTAGAGGAGAGGAGGAGTCCATCTGCTCCTAGAGGAGAGGAGAGGAGGAGTCCATCTGCTCCTAGAGGAGAGGAGGAGTCCATCTGCTCCTAGAGGAGAGGAGGAGTCCATCTGCTCTAGAGGAGAGGAGGAGTCCATCTGCTCCTAGAGGAGAGGAGGAGTCCATCTGCTCCTAGAGGAGAGGAGAGAGGAGGAGTCCATCTGCTCCTAGAGGAGAGGAGGAGTCTATCTGCTCCTAGAGGAGAGGAGGAGAGGAGGAGGAGTCCATCTGCTCCTAGAGGAGAGGAGGGAGTCCATCTGCTCCTAGAGGAGAGGGAGGAGTCCATCTGTTCCTAGAGGAGAGGAGGGAGAGGAGAGGAGTCCATCTGCTCCTAGAGGAGAGGAGAGGAGAGGAGGAGTCTATCTGCTCCTAGAGGAGAGGAGGAGTCCATCTGCTCCTAGAGGAGAGGAGGAGTCTATCTGCTCCTAGAGGAGAGGAGGAGTCCATCTGCTCCTAGAGGAGAGGAGAGGAGGAGTCCATCTGCTCCTAGAGGAGAGGAGGAGTCCATCTGCTCCTAGAGGAGAGGAGGAGTCCATCTGCTCCTAGAGGAGAGGAGGAGTCCATCTGCTCCTAGAGGAGAGGAGGAGTCCATCTGCTCCTCTGGAGGAGTCCATCTGCTCCTAGAGGAGAGGAGAGGAGGAGTCTATCTGCTCCTAGAGGAGAGGAGGAGTCCATCTGCTCCTAGAGGAGAGGAGGAGTCCATCTGCTCCTAGAGGAGAGGAGGAGCCCATCTGCTCCTAGAGGAGAGGAGGAGGAGTCCATCTGCTCCTAGAGGAGAGGAGGAGTCCATCTGCTCCTAGAGGAGTCCATCTGCTCCTAGAGGAGAGGAGAGGAGGAGTCCATCTGCTCCTAGAGGAGAGGAGGAGTCCATCTGCTCCTAGAGGAGAGGAGGGAGGAGTCCATCTGCTCCTAGAGGAGAGGAGGAGTCCATCTGCTCCTAGAGGAGAGGAGAGGAGGAGTCCATCTGCTCCTAGAGGAGGAGGAGTCTAGCTGCTCCTAGAGGGAGGGAGTCCATCTGCTCCTAGAGGAGAGGAGGAGTCCATCTGCTCCTAGGAGAGGAGGGAGGAGTCTATCTGCTCCTAGAGGAGAGGAGGAGTCCATCTGTTCCTAGAGGAGAGGAGGAGTCTAGCTGCTCCTAGAGGAGAGGAGGAGTCCATCTGCTCCTAGAGGAGAGGAGAGGAGAGGGAGTCCATCTGCTCCTAGAGGAGAGGAGAGTCCATCTGCTCCTAGAGGAGAGGAGAGGAGGAGTCCATCTGCTCCTAGGAGAGGAGGAGTCCAGAAGGAGTCCATCTGCTCCTAGAGGAGAGGAGAGGAGGAGTCCATCTGCTCCTAGAGGAGAGGAGGAGTCCATCTGCTCCTAGAGGAGAGGAGGAGTCCATCTGCTCCTAGAGGAGAGGAGGAGTCTAGCTGAGGAGTCCATCTGCTCCTAGAGGAGAGGAGAGGAGGAGTCCATCTGCTCCTAGAGGAGAGGAGGAGTCTATCTGCTCCTAGAGGAGAGGAGGAGTCCATCTGCTCCTAGAGGAGAGGAGGAGTCTAGCTGCTCCTCTGGAGGAGTCCATCTGCTCCTAGAGGAGAGGAGAGGAGGAGTCCATCTGCTCCTAGAGGAGAGGAGGAGTCTATCTGCTCCTAGAGGAGAGGAGGAGTCAGGATCACGCTGCAGTCAGAATTTCTCTCTGTTTAATAATTTTTTTGAGTGAAATTGAGAATCTCGTTCTGTGATCCACATTTTTTAATTTCTTAAGAAACATAAATATTTATATATCATTTTCCAATAGAAATAATCATATTTTCAAATAGGTTTGTTCATAGCTTGATAGAAATATATATCATCTTATAGCTTCAATTCTATAAATAGTCTTCATGAAATAAGCACATGGGTTTTGGTAAAAACATGAATGTAATTTTTAATTTATTTAAGAGAAAATAATCATATTTTTTAGAATGTTCTTATTCTCGTAAATTCAGATAGGATCAAGATATCTAATTAATTTGGTCACAGAGAAAAGTGAGAACTGTTTATTTTGTGTGTTTTTTAGCTTCTAGTTCGCTGTAGTTAAACTGCAGTTGATTCTTAGAGAAAATGCATAAAAGCCACTGAGACGGAGCGTTTACTGCTCACCTCGGGGGGGGGAGACCCGCCTCCCCCGGGCTGGGAGGCGTATTGGAGCCATTAATCCAAATGTTCAGGTTCAGCTCTTATTGATTGGCAAGAAAAGTATTTTTTTAATCCTTTATCTCGTAAAAGGGTTTTATTAGCGTTGTTTTCGACCGTCGGCCTTGTGTCGACTTTTTCAAAATAAAAGCATTCCTTCTGGCTGTTTTTAGTGATCACTCTTCCCTCCCTCTTTTTTAACATATCCGTATTCTTTACTTTATCTCTTTTTAGTTTTATTCCAGTGTTTTACTCTTATTCGCTTCATAAAATCACATTAGAAAAATTAAAGAAGGAAACGA
>BMAF01000003.1:1400112-1417612 GCA_014132575.2 Gasterosteus nipponicus | reverse complement strand
GGGTGGGATGATGTCAAGGAGCAGAGGAGGTGGGAGGAGGGAGGGAGGGAGGGGAGGGAGGGAGGGAGGGAGCGAGCGAGCGCCTTCATGACTGCTGTTATGCAGAAATGTAAACACTTTGCAACGTTCGCAGAAAACAATGACACCGCAGGGAGAGGAAGGAGTGCACGTGAGTGTGTGTCTGTGAGGTGTGTGAGTGTGTGTGTGTGAGTGTGTGTGTGTGTGTGTGTGTGTGTGTGCAGCAACAGCACCACAGGGAGCGGAAGGAGAAGGACGGAGGTGAAATGAGAGGGAGAGAGAGCTCGGCGAAAAATGGGAGATGAGAGATTTGTATCGTGGACGGAAGCTGCACTTAAGCTAAAGATGACAAAGCACTTCCTGCTGTAAGGCAAACTACGTCCTGCTTTATGGCAAACTACTTCCTGCTTTAAGGCCAACTACTTCCTGGTTTGATGCAAACTACTTCCTGCTTTAAGGCCAACTACTTCCTGGTTTGATGAAAACTACTTCCTGCTTTATGGCAAACTACGTCCTGCTTTAAGGCCAACTACTTCCTGGTTTGATGCAAACTACTTCCTGCTTTAAGGCCAACTACTTCCTGCTTTATGGCAAACTACTTCCTGCTTTAAGGCCAACTACTTCCTGGTTTGATGCAAACTACTTCCTGCTGAAAGGCAAACTACGTCCTGCTTTATGGCAAACTACGTCCTGCTTTAAGGCCAACTACTTCCTGGTTTGATGCAAACTACTTCCTGCTGTAAGGCAAACTACTTCCTGCTGTAAGGCAAACTACTTCCTGCTTTAATGCCAACTACGTCCTGCTTTAAGGCAAACTACTTCCTGCTTTAATGCCAACTACTTCCTGCTTTAAGGCAAACTACGTCCTGCTTTAAGGCAAACTACTTCCTGCTTTAATGCCAACTACGTCCTGCTTTAAGGCAAACTACTTCCTGCTTTAATGCCAACTACTTCCTGCTTTAAGGCAAACTACGTCCTGCTTTAAGGCAAACTACTTCCTGCTTTAATGCCAACTACTTCCTGCTTTGATGCAAACTACTTCCTGCTTTGATGCCAACTACCTGCTTTAATAATCCCGACTGAAGCATTATGTTCTTGTGCAAAACAGAACTCTCAGTTCAAGCTAAAGTTTATTAAAACAAATCTGATGAGTAACGCTTTTCGATTTTTTTTAAAATATTGGAATAATATGGATATTTCATTTATATTTTAATATTCTTTTTCACTGGTTTTAGCTGTCAACTGCAGGTTTTTTGGGACTTAAAGCATAGGAAATTCAATAAAAAGTAATAATTAGGTTGCGTTCAGTAAAATAAGACATTCGAACACGTCCTCCTGGCGTTTGGTCAAATCAATAGCCGACTAAAGATCAAAGTTATTGGTGCCGCTCTGTTTACTGACCGACTCTGTGTTCTTTCTTCAGACTCCCGGTCGTTTCTGAAGAACCCCATGATGTTCTAGAAGGACGGAGTCCCCGCCTCCCGAACCCCACCAAACCAGCCCCTCCTTCCTGCACAGAAGAACTCCACCAGCCCGTTTCCACGGCAACGGACTCCGATCTTTGCCGCGATGCAAACTTTTTGACGTTGCTCTGAAACAACGAGACTACTGGGAGGACTTCTCCTTTCTTCTTCTTCTCCTTTTTCTTTTCAGACAAACGTCTCTCATCCCCCGTTCATCTCGTTCGACTTTTGGACCAATCGCGACACTGCTTCAGACCCTTGAAGAGGAGAACTAAATATTCTTAAAAGGAATAAAAAAAAGAAAATTATTTAAAGACCCCCCTCACCCCCTCACCCCACCCCCTTCTGGATTTGACAGCAGCCCATTGGCCGCCTGTCAACACCCTTCTGATTGGACGATAATCGGCTAATGGGAGGAGCCCAGGGCGGGACTTTAGAAAAAGGGTTAAAAAAAGAACTTGGGATTCTATTTGTGTCTCAAGTTTCATTCGCTTTGTTTTCCGTACAGGAAAAGGATGCATGGGACAGTCGCGTTACGTACACGCCCTCTTATCGCCTCTTCTTTTCTACCAATCAGCTCCTCCTATATCTCCTGCTTCTCTGTGTATCTACTTTTCCCTCTGAATATATTGGATGCAGCTTTTCAATGTATGAAGTGTTTTCTATCCCTGTTAATAATCTGTGAAACCCGTTTCTCAAATGATGCAAAAGTCAGGAAAAAAACAAAAAAACAACTTTTTTATTACAACGGAGTGACTTTTAGACAAGAGAAACGCTTGGAAAACAAAAAGGTACGTCGAATCTCTTCCTCGACTTTCACCTCTCGACCCCCGTGACCGGGAAGTAGAACTCAAACTTTTGGGTGTTAAAGACGAGGAGCGCTTGATTTGTCCGTTTGTAAAACTGCCAGGATGCAAACTGTACGACAACTCTTGGGTTTATGTCTTTTAGCGTTCGATTCAAGAACTTGACCCTGACCCCTCTTCTAGTACTTCAGGTATTGAAATCAAGCGCTCCTCAGCCGTGCCGAAAGCAATACTTTCCACCCCTTGATTTTCTGACCTACTAAGAGTGCAGACTGTTGTGTTGCAGTTTTGTTTATTTGTTGATTACTATTTGAGATGTGTGGGGTGGGGACGAGGGGGCGGGCGTTGCCGGGGGGTTGTTTGGGGTTAAAGGGATATTCCGTGTAGATAGAAAACAAACATTCAGCGTTTTTTCTTGTTTTATTATTTGTATTGTTTCTCCTGATGATCTCAGTCTGTCACTGTTCTCTGGGTTTGAGCTGCAAATATACAGTATTATAATGACAGCTGTCGCCTGGTGTTTCACACGCACACACACACACACACACACACACACTTCTACATCTTTCAAATCACATGATGTCACAGGTTTGTTCTGGGGAAGCCTGGTTGCTCTTGGAAACAAATTCTTGTTTTAATAATTAGCGACGGCAAAACGTGCACCTAAAAAAAAAAGCCGCCATTTTCTTCAAAACAAAAGTTATGGATGATTTTGTTTGGTTCCTGTAATAAAGCTCTTAAAGTCACATTATAACTGCATAGTATCTTAATTACGCAACAAAGGCACAAGGCGACTAGAAAACACAACTTTAAGTTACAACAATCCCTTTTAAAGCCCCTTTCCACCAACGAGTTCATTTAAAATATTAAAAAGGGAAAATAAACCCACAGCTAGAGCAGAAATATGAAAAAGGTGACGGAAAATAATCCTGCAGGAACCAACGTTCCACATCCGTCCAATAAGCTCACCCTAAAACAGACATGTGACCGACTAGAGCCGGTTTCAGCCTCTGGGGAACATCGAGAAACCAGCTCACCACCATCAGTCCTGCTTCCACAAACACACATCCGCCGCTGGAAATAGTCCCAAACACAAGCAAACATTCTGCCATTGAATTCATCTTAAATGCTCAATCCGCTGCTGGTTTTTTTATTTAACCAAACTACACATTTGAAAGATTTCCATCATGGAATTGAAAGGAAGAAAAAAAGATATTTTTCGACATTTTGAAGTTGTTTACCAGTAATACAGAAAGGCTCTGCGGTGCTCTTCACACACACACACACACACACACACACACACACACACACACACACACACACACACACACACACACACACACACACACATCGTCTATGTTCCATTGAGACAATTTATTTACTCTGCATTACGGGGTCAATGAGGGGAAGCCTCTCTCTCTCTAATGGATCTCTCTCTCTCTCTCTCTCTGTCTTCCTCATCTCACCTCCTGTCACTCTTCTTGTTTCCCTTTTCTCTCCCTGACGATCACTCCTAATGTCACTCTCTTGATCTTTGCTTTCCCATTTCTCCCCCCTCTCTCTCTCCCTCTCTCTCTCTCTCCCTCCATCCTTCTCCGTTTACCAAATAGCTGATGTCACTTTTTCCATTTCCCCGCTAATGGAGGCAGAAACACAGAGCGATGGACGGGGAAGGAGGAAGAGGACGAATGAAGAAGGATGGATGGAAAGGGAAGGAAGCGACGAGGAAGGATGAAAAGGTGACGGATGAGATTGAAGGATCCGAGAGGCGACGTGGGAGAAAATGAAGGAAAGGGGGGGGACGGGGCGGGGTAGGGAGGAACCACGGTGCGTCCAAAGACGGAGGATGACGGGCGATGAAAGGATGAAACGTGGGGAACATGGCGGCACAAGCGGTGACCCTCGGGGAGAAGGTTGGATATTGATTTTTAAAAGTTGGCTATCTGACGACTTAATTCTTCTTCTTCTGTTTCACAACAAACTAAAAAGACACATGGAAGCATCTATGTAGCCCCTTTTTATTTTACATACTATATAATATACATTACATTTAGTTTATTAACCAAAGAGGTTGTTGCACAATTCTATTGTTCAGTTTGAGACTTTTCAGTTCACATGTTCTCTTCCTGGGAGAACGAAACAATTCTTAAATGGTGATTTAATTTATTTAAGAGATTATTCCTCTAGAAATAAATGATTGTATGAATTTTCTAACGTGCTGTTAAAAGTAGACAATGTTGTAGTCGTCTTCATCTTCCTCGTTTTCGTTATCCAGGTCTAAAAAAGTCCACAGCTAACGGCGTTAGCATCTGCTAACGTTACTCTCTGCTGAGCACTGTAGCCGGAGAGCTAAATGCTAAGATGTTAGCTTGGCATCAAAGGGACGTTGCGGGTGTTTTAATCCTAGATGAGGACCGTTTATAAAAAGAACATCCTAAAAGACTAAAAGTAAATAAATATAGATAAACCAACTAGCGCTGATGTGAAGGTACGGTCATGGTTTGCATTGACGTTTAAAAATTTGAATCCATTGCTCCTTGTTGTATTAAACTATAACAGTTCATGGAAGAGGAGCTCAGGTTCCATCAAAGCCATTCAGGTCCTACAGGAGGAATGAATGAGGTCCCGTAGTCGCTGTCCGTGGTGCTGAACTCGACCCGGTGGGACCCCCGCTGAGCCGCGTGTGTCGGGCTCGAAATCTACGGATCATCTAGTGCTTTAATCTACAGCGTGAACATCGACCCCTCATTGCCCAACAAAGTGACACCAGGAGCTTGAATGCTGAAGCGTTTATTGGAGCTCGTGTTGGCGGGTTATAGAAACACAGAGCAGCTTTACAGAGAGAAGGAACACATGAGCAGATGATGATCACTTCGTCCTGCACATTTTTCAACTGCAAATATACTTGAAAATCTCTCCAATTATTTAAGGTTTCTCTGGTTCAGGTCCACGGCTCGGTTAACCCCACCCTGGAGCGGGAGCTACCAGAACCACAGCTTCTGGCTGCGCATCGAAGAGAGAGCTCGGGAAGCCCGCATGTTCAGTGGAGCGGGAGCCACCGGAACCGCAACATCTGGTGGCGCATCGAAGAGAGCTCGCTCTTCACGCAGCGGCAGATTGCCTGAGAGAGAGAACAGCGTCATCAGAGCACGTGCTACATGTATGACGTGTGTCATGTGTGTAAGGAACACCACGTTGCGTGTGTTTCAGGGTTCACTACTTCTTCACACTAGGGGTTGTACTCACCGAGGTTCAGTGACGTCACGGCGTTGATGAAGAGCACCGAGAGCAGGACAGCGGTTAGCACAGCTGGACGCATGATTCCGGATTAATGAAACTTCTACAAATAATAAACTACAAACAAGGCAAATATAAAAAATAACACAATGACAACAAGAAGAGTACCAACATTTACCAACTATGTACACTATAAATAGAAGTAAATATGAGCGTGACCAAACTCTGGGGATGTTGAAGCAACATGGTGGTTCTGTGGGGAGTAAAGAACCACCATGTTGTTTCAACACTTTAACAAACCCGTTAAGCTCCAAAGCCCTAAAATAACAACATCAACGTCTGTTTTAATGGTTTTGTTGAGCACAAACTCCATTAAAACGAGGACAGAAGTCCCTCAAACGTCCCCGTGACGGATTCAGCATTTGATGAATGGTCCTGAAACAGAGAGAAGCTGCTACTCACCACGGTTCCTCCTGTAGTCTGATGGCCAGGTGGATCTTCTCCTCCCTCTTATTCTCTAAGCTCACAGCCTGTGGACGTGTCTCCAAAAAGGATCATTTCTGATTAATCATCAGAGCAAACAGTGAGGGACAGTTCCCACGTCTCTGAGAGCGAGACGGTTGGAGGTGTGTGAGAAGAATCAACACTAACGTTTTACTTGGGATGCTTCACGAGGACGCTCAGAGGCTGCAGGCAGGTTACCTTCATGAGAACGTTTGCTTTGGCATCAATAAAGAGCCCAAAGTGGAAGGACGGGGACGACAAACATCAGTGGACAGACTCGATGTCCCTGAGTTGAGTTCATGATGCCCAACGCCCCCCCTGAGGCCTCACAGCGTGGACCCTGATCCCTCAGGGACACGAGGCCTCCTGGTGAGAGTCTGTGGGGACTCGTACAGGAACACGTCACCATGGCAACGGCAAATAACACGTGAAATCCAGGGTCATTTATACTTTTTACTCCTCGATTTGAACGTCTTCCAGGCTGTTTCTTCACAAGATGAGGTTGTTTAAATGTTTTCACAGGTTTTCTTTACTGACTAAAACATTTGATGAATACATGAGTAACTACCGATGGAGCGCCTGCAATGTGTCGAAAGGAGAAATGCTTGATTGGACTGATGAAGGAGAACATTTAAAAAGTCACTGGCACACATGATGACCTCTCATTGTCCATCGAGAAGCACCGTGTGGAAAGGTGATGATGTAATGACCACGGCCCACCTCAGCTGGCCAGCTGTTTCTACAGGAGATGGATGCAGAGCGTGCAGACCTACAGGAGGAAGGGGGCGGGACCAGAGGCCCCGAACCTTTGATCCAACCTTTGGGCTTCTGCCACGTTGTGTGACGTAAAGCGAGCATCTCGCACCTGAATCAGAGGCAGCAGGGACGCAAAAACGTCCCCACGGAGATGTCCAACAAGATCACAGCATTCAAGCCTAAAAGTGACCTATGGAAGTCCTAACTGGATCAGAACCATCTCGCCCACTTTCCTGGTTGTCAGAGCATCAAAACCTGAAGCCAGACCTAAACTTTTATCTACAAGAGTTCATAGCGGGTCACTGCAGGGCTGCAGGCTAACGGCATTAGCATAAACTCTACTACTCTCTGGTGGAGCACTGTAGCCGGAGAGCTAAATGCTAACATGTTAGCTTGGCATTAAATAGACTGTTTGGGTGTGAGTTGTTAATCCAGAGTAGGTATTTTAATCCCAGATGAGCACCGACCACTAAATTTAAAACAAGCACATCCTAAAAGACTAAAAGTGAATCAAGACACGAAGAGGTAACAAGTATTTTTATTAATAAAGTAACTTTATCAGATTCCATTGACTTTATTATGATGCGTTCCAGCTCTACTCAGTACAAATGAGTGCTGAGTGAAGGTAAGATCATAACAGTCATCGAGCTTTCATTTGAATTTAAATTTGAATAGAAAATTTGAATAACTCCAGAGGATTGAAGTTACAGAAAAAAGGAAATAATTCTCATTATATAATTATTATCAATAAAACTAGAAATGGAAGATAATGTCTTTCATCAAAGCAAGGGATTTAGACTTTTTCTATGACATTTTAGACATATTTTGACTTTTCTTTAAGAATGTCTCATACATTTAGATTTTTTTTTGTATTTTTGATTTCCTCACATATTTGGATTTTCTTTTAGAATAGAAACGTGTCCGAATATATTTTGACTTTTTTTTCAAATTATTTTTTGACTCAATATTTATTGGCTTTGTTTTCATGACATGTTTTGACGTAACAGTTTTCGATTCCTTCTTTAACATATTCCTTCTTTAACAATAGTACCTGTTGAAAATCACCAGTTTGAGTCTTTTTTTAAACAGAGTCTTGCTTGGACTTTGCTTCAGCTCTTTTTGAAGTTTATTCCAGACCTTCACACCACTGACTGAAATGCACATTCTCTTCATGGTGGTTCGAACCCTCAAGGTTCTGAAGTTAAGGTTTTCCCTGTAATCATAGCCCCCCACTCAAGCAGTAAACAGTTTTTGCATGTTATCTGTTAGTTAATTTAGAAAATGTTTAGCTTTGCTGAGAACAGCCATATTTATGGATATTTTAGACTGAATGTATTTAATATGCGGTTTCCAGCAGAACTTATGGTCTATCCTCACTCCCAAAAACTTAATTTCATTAACTCTCTCCACCGACATATCATCTATTAGGATTTGCTAATTTGTTTTGCTTTTGCAATTACTAAACAACATAAACTTAGTCTTATCCAAGTTTAATGATCATTTATTAATATCAAACCATATCTTAAGTTGACATAACTCTTAAGTTGACTTCAGCCGAAAGCTGCTGCAAATTATCACCTGTACAAAAATACTAGTATCATCTGCCAACAAAACAAACTTAACTATTTTAGAAACTTTACTGACGTCATTAATATAAACAATAAACAGTTTTGGTCCCAATACAGACCCCTGGGGGACACAAACACTGTCCAAGCAAGATGACTGGTGGTCACCCATTTGCACTGTTTGCACCCATAGCTTTTTATCCAGTGCAAGACTGGCTCCCCTGATACCATAGCGCTCCAATTTCTTCAATATTTCATGATTTATTGTGTCAAATGCTTTTTTGAGATAGAATAGACTCCATCCACCCATCCATCCATCCATTGTCAAACCGCTTATCCTGCACGCAGGGTCGCGGGGGGGCTGGAGTCCATCCCAGCCATCTTCAGGCGATAGACAGGGTACATCCTGGATTGGTCGCCAGCCAATCGCAGGGCTACACAGAGACATACAACCAATCACACTCACATTCACACATCTACGGGCAATTTAAAGTCCCCAATTAACCTGATCCCCAGATCAGGGGAGGAAGCCAGAGAACCCGGAGAGAACCCACGCAGACACGGGGAGAACATGCAGACTCCACACAGAAAGGCCACTGGGCAGAATCGAACCCAGGACCTTCTTGCTGTGAGGCGACAGTGCTAACCACCACGCCACCGTGCCGCCACACTAGAATAGACTCATGGATTTTATTTTAGAATAAAAATGTGTCCCAATATATTTTGACTTTTTTTTCAAATTATTTTTTGACTCAATATTTATTGACTTTGTTTTCATGACATGTTTTGACGTAACATTTTACGATTCCTTTTTTGACATTGTATTTTTTGAACAACCAACCCGACAGCAAACAGCTCTTCTCTTCTCGGCTCATCTTCAGAACTCTGCTTTAATTTCTTCCCCATCTTTTCTCTTCCAGATATCATATTCTACATGTCTCTTGATATTAATACATTAAAAAAATGACCGGTTTGGTTTTAATCTCAGTAGAGTTCACAGAAGAACACGTCAGGTTGCATCAAAGCCATTCAGGTCCTACAGGAGGAATGAATGAGGTCCCGTAGTCGCTGTCCGTGGTGCTGAACTCGACCCGGTGGGACCCCCGCTGAGCCGCGTGTGTCGGGCTCGAAATCTACGGATCATCTAGTGCTTTAATCTACAGCGTGAACATCGACCCCTCATTGCCCAACAAAGTGACACCAGGAGCTTGAATGCTGAAGCGTTTATTGGAGCTCGTGTTGGCGGGTTATAGAAACACAGAGCAGCTTTACAGAGAGAAGGAACACATCAGCAGATGATGATCACTTCGTCCTGCACATTTTTCAACTGCAAATATACTTGAAAATCTCTCCAATTATTTCAAGGTTTCTCTGGTTCAGGTCCACGGCTCGGTCGACCTGCGGGGCTAACCGCGCATGTTCATTGGAGCGGGAGCCGCAGCTTCTGGCTGCGCATCGAAGAGAGCTCGGGAAGCCCGCATGTTCAGTGGAGCGGGAGCCACCGGAACCGCAACATCTGGTGGCGCATCGAAGAGAGCTCGCTCTTCACGCAGCGGCAGATTGCCTGAGAGAGAGAACAGCTTCATCAGAGCACGTGCTACATGTATGACGTGTGTCATGTGTGTGAGGAACACCACGTTGCGTGTGTTTCAGGGTTCACTACTTCTTCACACTAGGGTTGTACTCACCGAGGTTCAGTGACGTCACGGCGTTGATGAAGAGCACCGAGAGCAGGACAGCGGTTAGCACAGCTGGACGCATGATTCCGGACGAATGAAACTTCTACAAATAATAAACTACAAACAAGGCAAATATAAAAAATAACACAATGACAACAAGAAGAGTACCAACATTTACCAACTATGTACACTATAAATAGAAGTAAATATGAACGTGACCAAACTCTGGGGATGTTGAAGCAACATGGTGGTTCTGTGGGGAGTAAAGAACCACCATGTTGTTTCAACACTTTAACAAACCCGTTAAGCTCCAAAGCCCTAAAATAACAACATCAACGTCTGTTTTAATGGTTTTGTTGAGCACAAACTCCATTAAAACGAGGACAGAAGTCCCCTCAAACGTCCCCGTGACGGATTCAGCATTTGATGAATGGTCCTGAAACAGAGAGAAGCTGCTACTCACCACGGTTCCTCCTGTAGTCTGATGGCCAGGTGGATCTTCTCCTCCCTCTTATTCTCTAAGCTCACAGCCTGTGGACGTGTCTCCAAAAGGATCATTTCCATGATTAATCATCAGAGCAAACAGTGAGGGACAGTTCCCACGTCTCTGAGAGCGAGACGGTTGAAGGTGTGTGAGAAGAATCAACACTAACGTTTTACTTGGGATGCTTCACGAGGACGCTCAGAGGCTGCAGGCAGGTTACCTTCATGAGAACGTTTGCTTTGGCATCAATAAAGAGCCAAAAGTGGAAGGGCGGAGACGACAAACATCAGTGGACAGACTCGTTGTCCTTGAGTTGAGTTCATGATGCCCAACGCCCCCCTGAGGCCTCAAGCCTAGTTTATGCTTCTGCGTTTTCAGAGCGACGCTGACGCAAGACCCCCTTGCGTGCCTTTTCACACCTCCTTGCGTACTTGCGTGTGTCGCTTTGGACGCAAGCCTCCCGCAGCGCACCAGGCTGTGATTGGTCCGCTAACTACGTCCTTTACGGAGTCTCACATTTCTGTTTTCATAGCCCGATACCGCCATGATTAAAACGAAGAATGTTTACGAGAGAACGGATCAGATTGAAGAACTTTTGTCGGAAGAAATGCTTAAATATGACCACTTCTACAAGCCGTCATTGGCGGGTTGTAGAAGCGGGTTGGGTTCATGGAGGCTGATCGCGGCAAACGCCGGTTTGCCGGTCGAGAGGTGAACAAAGTTGTGCAGGAATATACGGTACAAATGTGTCTGCGATGAAAAGCAGCAGTGGCGATGCACGGGGCAATTTAAATGTTTTCACAGGTTTTCTTTAATCACTAGATAAAAGCTTGGGAAGCCCGCAGGTTCACTGGAGCGGGAGCCGCCCGTCCTGCAGCCGGCGATTCCAGAGGCCTTCTGGCGCCTCGGAGCCAGACCGCCCGCCGGAGTTCCCCGGGTGGCCCGACCCTCCTCTCTGGTTTCCCTCCCTCCCGCCCCTTGTCTGCTCTCTGCTGGTTCATGGCCTTCTGGAATTTGGCCCTTGGGGGGGGGTTCTGTCACGGTTTGGGTTCATGTCCTGTTTTATTTTGTAGTTTCTTGCCTCTTGTCTCCCTGGGTAACGTCACTTCCTGCCTTGTCCTGTCATCCCCTGTGATTGTCTGTCGTGTCATGATTGTTTCCACCTGTGTCCAATCACCTACCTAGTGTATTTAAGCCATGTGTGTCACTCTCACAGTCAACCACCAGATCCTTATTTCCTCCCTTCAGGAACTAGGTGTCTCAGGCTCTGCTCTCTCGCTTCTCTCATCCCACCTCGGCGGCCGCACCTACCGGGTAACCTGGAGAGGATCTGTGTCGGAACCTTGTCCTCTTACTACTGGAGTTCCTCAGGGTTCCGTCCTGGGTCCCCTCCTCTTCTCGCTCTAAACCAACTCTCTCAGCGCTGTCATTCGCTCGCATGGCTTCTCCTACCACAGCTATGCAGATGACACCCAACTAATTCTCTCCTTCCCTCACTCGGATCGCTGCCTGTCTGACTGACATCTCTCAGTGGATCCGCTCACCATCTAAATATCAACCCCGACAAGACTGAACTACTTCTCTTTCCGGGAAAAGATTCTCCGACCCAGGGCCTGACAGTCAACTTTGGCAACTTTGTGCTAACGCCCACTTTGACTGCTAGGAACCTCGGCATCACACTCGACAGCCAACTCTCCCTGACTCCCAACATCACTGCGACAACACAATCCTGTAGATACACGCTCTACAACATCAGGAGAATACGTCCTCTTCTCACTCAGACGGCAGCGCAGGTACTGATTCAGGCTCTTGTCATCTCCCGCCTGGACTACTGCAACTCTCTCCTGGCAGGTCTCCTGCTACCACCATTCCACCTCTGCAGCTCATCCAGGATGGTCCAACCCGACATCCCAACCCGCACTCTCCGCTCTGCATGTGATAAACTGCTTGTTCCTCCTCACTGAGAGCAAAACACTCCACTAGATCTCCACTCTTTGCTGTCCTGCTCCTAAATGGTGGAAGGAGGTCTCTGAAGACATCAGGACCACAGAGAGCCTTCACATCTTCAGACTCTACCTCCACTAACACACTAACTAACTGTAGCACTTACATTGGACTTATAATGGTTCTTATCTACAGCAAGTTGTAAATGGGCTTATTTGAGTAAATTGAACTCTTGTTTCTTGTTCTTCTGAGTTTGTGTCCTTATGGTTGAATGCACTTATTGTAAGTCGCTTTGGGTAAAAGCGTCAGCTAAATGACATGTAATGTAATAATGTAATGTAATATTTAGAACGTTTTTTGTATTTTTGACTTCCTTCCATATTTGGATTTTCTTTTAAACTAGAAATGTGTCCCAATATATTTTGACTTTTTTTTCAAATTAATTTTTGACCCAATATTTATTGACGTAACATTTTTCGATTCCTCTTTTGACATCGTATTTTTTGAACATCCAACCCGACAGCAAACAGCTCTTCTCTTCTCGGCTCATCTACAAAACTCTGCTTTAAGTTCTTCCGCATCTTTTCTCTTCAAACCTTTCCAGAAATCCCAGTCTACATGTCTCTTGATATTAATACATTTAAAAAAATGACCGGTTTGGTTTTAACGTCAGTAGAGTTCACAGAAAGAACACGTCCATTCAGGTCCTACAGGAGGAATGAATGAGGACCCGTAGTCGCTGTCCGTGGTGCTGAACTCGACCCGGTGGGACCCCCGCTGAGCCGCGTGTGTCGGGCTCGAAATCTACGGATCATCTAGTGCTTTAATCTACAGCGTGAACATCGACCCCTCATTGCCCAACAAAGTGACACCAGGAGCTTGAATGCTGAAGCGTTTATTGGAGCTCGTGTTGGCGGGTTATAGAAACACAGAGCAGCTTTACAGAGAGAAGGAACACATCAGCAGATGATGATCACTTCGTCCTGCACATTTTTCAACTGCAAATATACTTGAAAATCTCTCCAATTATTTCAAGGTTTCTCTGGTTCAGGTCCACGGCTCGGTCGACCTGCGGGGCTAACCGCGCATGTTCATTGGAGCGGGAGCATAAAAAGAATCATCTTCAACTTTGTGAATGTTTCTCTGGTCGAAGAGAGCTCGGAAGCCCGCATGTTCAGTGGAGCGGGAGCCACCGGAACCGCAACATCTGGTGGCGCATCGAAGAGAGCTCGCTCTTCACGCAGCGGCAGATTGCCTGAGAGAGAGAACAGCTTCATCAGAGCACGTGCTACATGTATGACGTGTGTCATGTGTGTGAGGAACAGCACGTTGCGTGTGTTTCAGGGTTCACTACTTCTTCACACTAGGGTTGTACTCACCGAGGTTCAGTGACGTCACGGCGTTGATGAAGAGCACCGAGAGCAGGACAGCGGTTAGCACAGCTGGACGCATGATTCCGGACTAATGAAACTTCTACAAATAATAATAAACTACAAACAAGGCAAATATAAAAATAACACAATGACAACAAGAAGAGTACCAACATTTACCAACTATGTACACTATAAATAGAAGTAAATATGAACGTGACCAAACTCTGGGGATGTTGAAGCAACATGGTGGTTCTGTGGGGAGTAAAGAACCACCATGTTGTTTCAACACTTTAACAAACCCGTTAAGCTCCAAAGCCCTAAAATAACAACATCAACGTCTGTTTTAATGGTTTTGTTGAGCACAAACTCCATTAAAACGAGGACAGAAGTCCCTCAAACGTCCCCGTGACGGATTCAGCATTTGATGAATGGTCCTGAAACAGAGAGAAGCTGCTACTCACCACGGTTCCTCCTGTAGTCTGATGGCCAGGTGGATCTTCTCCTCCCTCTTATTCTCTAAGCTCACAGCCTGTGGAC
The DNA here is from genome assembly GCA_014132575.2 of Gasterosteus nipponicus. Taxonomy (NCBI): domain Eukaryota; kingdom Metazoa; phylum Chordata; class Actinopteri; order Perciformes; family Gasterosteidae; genus Gasterosteus; species Gasterosteus nipponicus. The sequence goes on along the minus strand of BMAF01000003.1, from coordinate 1,403,246 downwards.
GTGTCTCCAAAAGGATCATTTCCATGATTAATCATCAGAGCAAACAGTGAGGGACAGTTCCCACGTCTCTGAGAGCGAGACGGTTGGAGGTGTGTGAGAAGAATCAACACTAACGTTTTACTTGGGATGCTTCACGAGGACGCTCAGAGGCTGCAGGCAGGTTACCTTCATGAGAACGTTTGCTTTGGCATCAATAAAGAGCCCAAAGTGGAAGGACGGGGACGACAAACATCAGTGGACAGACTCGTTGTCCTTGAGTTGAGTTCATGATGCCCAACGCCCCCCTGAGGCCTCACAGCGTGGACCCTGATCCCTCAGGGACACGAGGCCTCCTGGTGAGAGTCTGTGGGGACTCGTACAGGAACACGTCACCATGGCAACGGCAAATAACACGTGAAATCCAGGGTCATTTATACTTTTTACTCCTCGATTTGAACGTCTTCCAGGCTGTTTCTTCACAAGATGAGGTTGTTTAAATGTTTTCACAGGTTTTCTTTACTGACTAAAACATTTGATGAATACATGAGTAACTACCGATGGAGCGCCTGCAATGTGTCGAAAGGAGAAATGCTTGATTGGACTGATGAAGGAGAACATTTAAAAAGTCACTGGCACACATGATGACCTCTCATTGTCCATCAAGAAGCACCGTGTGGAAAGGTGATGATGTAATGACCACGGCCCACCTCAGCTGGCCAGCTGTTTCTACAGGAGATGGATGCAGAGCGTGCAGACCTACAGGAGGAAGGGGGCGGGACCAGAGGCCCCGAACCTTTGATCCAACCTTTGGGCTTCTGCCACGTTGTGTGACGTAAGCGAGCATCTCGCACCTGAATCAGAGGCAGCAGGGACGCAAAAACGTCCCCACGGAGATGTCCAACAAGATCACAGCATTCAAGCCTAAAAGTGACCTATGGAAGTCCTAACTGGATCAGAACCATCTCGCCCACTTTCCTGGTTGTCAGAGCATCAAAACCTGAAGCCAGACCTAAACTTTTATCTACAAGAGTTCATAGCGGGTCACCGCAGGGCTGCAGGCTAACGGCATTAGCATAAACTCTACTACTCTCTGGTGGAGCACTGTAGCCGGAGAGCTAAATGCTAACATGTTAGCTTGGCATTAAATAGACTGTTTGGGTGTGAGTTGTTAATCCAGAGTAGGTATTTTAATCCCAGATGAGCACCGACCACTAAATTTAAAACAAGCACATCCTAAAAGACTAAAAGTGAATCAAGACACGAAGAGGTAACAAGTATTTTTATTAATAAAGTAACTTTATCAGATTCCATTGACTTTATTATGATGCGTTCCAGCTCTACTCAGTACAAATGAGTGCTGAGTGAAGGTAAGATCATAACAGTCATGGAGTGTTTATTTTAATCTGAATTTGAAGTGAAAAACTTGAATAAATGAAGGTGTTTGAAGTTACAGATAAATGGAAATAATTCTCATTATATAATTATTATCAATAAAACTAGAAATGGAAGATAATGTCTTTCATCAAAGCAAGGGATTTAGACTTTTTCTATGACATTTTAGACATATTTTGACTTTTCTTAAAGAATGTTTCATATATTTAGACTGTTTTTTTTGTATTTTTGACTTACTCACATATTTGGATTTTCTTTTAAAATAGAAATGTGTCCAAATATATTTTGACTTTTTTGTCAAATTAATTTTTTGACGCAATATTTATTGACTTTGTTTTCATGACATGTTTTGACTTAAACAGAGTCTTGCTTGGACTTTGCTTCAGCTCTTTTTGAAGTTTATTCCAGACCTTCACACCACTGACTGAAATGCACATTCTCTTCATGGTGGTTCGAACCCTCAAGGTTCTGAAGTTAAGGTTTTCCCTGTAATCATAGCCCCCACTCAAGCAGTAAACAACAGTTTTTGCATGTTATCTGTTAGTTAATTTAGAAAATGTTTAGCTTTGCTGAGAACAGCCATATTTATGGATATTTTAGACTGAATGTATTTAATATGCGGTTTCAGCAGAACTTATGGTCTATCCTCACTCCCAAAAACTTAATTTCATTAACTCTCTCCACCGACATATCATCTATTAGGATTTGCTAATTTGTTTTGCTTTTGCAATTACTAAACAACATAAACGTAGTCTTATCCAAGTTTAATTATCATTTATTAATATCAAACCATATCTTAAGTTGACATAACTCTTAAGTTGACTTCAGCCGAAAGCTGCTGCAAATTATCACCTGTACAAAAATACTAGTATCATCTGCCAACAAAACAAACTTAACTATTTTAGAAACTTTACTGACGTCATTAATATAAACAATAAACAGTTTTGGTCCCAATACAGACCCCTGGGGGACACAAACACTGTCCAAGCAAGATGACTGGTGGTCACCCATTTGCACAAATGGTTACCTGTTACTTAGATAGCTTTTCATCCAGTGCAAGACTGGCTCCCCTGATACCATAGCGCTCCAATTTCTTCAATATTTCATGATTTATTGTGTCAAATGCTTTTTTGAGATAGAATAGACTCCATCCACCCATCCATTGTCAAACCGTTCATCCTGCACACAGGGTTCACACTAGGGCTGGAGTCCATCCCAGCCAACTTCGGGCGATAGACGGGTACATCCTGGATTGAAGCCAGCCAAGAGCAGGGCTACACAGAGACATACAACCATTCACATTCACACATCTACGGGCAAATTAAAGTCCCCAAATAACCTGATCCCCAGAGCATGTCTTTGCTCTGGGGAGGAACACAATGACAACAAGAGAACCCACCAACATTTACCAACTATGCAGACTCCAAAGAAAGCCACTGGGCGGAATCGAACCAGGACCTTCTTGCTGTGGGGACAGTGAAGCAACACGCCACCGTGGTTCTGTAGACTCATGGATTTTATTTTAGAATAAAAATGTGTCCCAGTATATTTTGACTTTTTTTCAAATTATTTTTTGACCCAATATTTATTGACTTTGTTTTCATGACATGTTTTGAAACATTTTTTCGATTCCTTTTTGACATTGTATTTTTTGAACAACCAACCCGACAGCAAACAGCTCTTCTCTTCTCGGCTCATCTTCAGAACTCTGCTTTAATTTCTTCCCATCTTTTCTCTTCTTCCAGATATAATATTCTACATGT
>BMAF01000003.1:1236729-1300184 GCA_014132575.2 Gasterosteus nipponicus | reverse complement strand
TGATGTTCAGGTTGAGACCTTCTCCTCCTTCCTTCCTTCCTTCCATCCTTCCTGCCTTTAATTTAGTCACATGTAATTATACAATGAGATATAATTGAATTTGTTGCGCTACATCAGTCTTCTTAATTGGGCAGGTCTTTGTGTTTCAGGCTGTATTGTGTGTGTGTGTGTGTGTGTGTGTGTGTGTGTGTGTGTGTCTTTGTCTAATCAGTGAATGTAAGTCTGCTCTGATCTGCATCGCTGGACTTGACATTAAAGGAAAGAGACACACACACAAACGCACAAACACACGCAGGGAATATTCCTACACAATGATGAATTAGCTATTATCACATCTACGTGAGGCGGCAGGGTGATTAGTGTGTGTGTGTGTGTGTGTGTGTGTGTGTGTGTGTGTGTGTGTGTGTTAGAAGAAGCTTGGGAGTGCAGCATCACCTTTGGATTCTTAGCACGTCTAAGTGAGACACACACACTCACACACAGACGCACACACACACACAGACAGACACACACCTCGTGGTGCTTACTCATGACGCAGCGCAGCGTCATCGCCATGGAAACACTAGTCGGAGTCAGTGAGACAGCAGCAACAGGAGGAATCAGGATTATTGGTCAGGTATCTGATTCACGGCTGAAGGTTTTTTTCAAAACATATTTTGACTAATATTTTTTTACTTTTTTGTTCCATGATATTATTCGATCATATTTTGACTTTTGAACTAAAATATTTTCCGACCATTTTCCATAATTTTTAGACTTTTTTTCCACACATTTCGACTTTTTCTCAAAACATCAAAACACTTTTTCAGTGACTTGATTTTCATGAACATTTTTTTAACTTTTTTTTTGTGAAAAGTTTGACCTGATATTTCTTGTTGTTGACATTTTTCTTTCCCTGAATGTTTTGACCTAACATATTTTGATTTGATATGACTTTTTCAACTTAACATATATATATATATATATATATATATATATATATATATATATATATATATTTATAAATATTGACACATAATTTCTTTACCTTTTTTTCAAAACATTGAACCTTTTTTTTCATGAACTTTTTTGGCCTGAAATATTTTGACGTAATATTTTTTGACTTTTTTAACAAACATATTTTGAATATTGACCTAATATCTTTTGACTTTTTGAGGGGGGGGGGCAGGTTTGGTGTTGTTACATATTCTGATAAGAATGTTTACGCTCAATCAGTAATTCATCTGCGGATGTTTTCCTGTACATATCGATTCATTCTTTACTTTATAAAACGTCTAAAAATAGAGGAGAAAAGTCAGAGCTTCAAGCTTGAGGAACAGAGCAGACCAATAACAGATCAATACGATTCCAGGGACTGAATGAAAACACCATTAATCATTTGTTGGTGAATCGTCCTGCTTCGACTCTCCCGTCTGCAGATGATCACGCCTCCTCCTGACGAAGAGAAACGTCCTCACGGGGCCGGTGGGACTAACGCAGCTCAGACCGGTGGAGGCAGTGCAGCATCACAACCGGCCGTTCAGAGGGTGAAGGAGTCGCCGCTGTCCGAGGTGCTGAGGGTCCTTTTATCAGAGGAGAGGTCATGTGACCCGGGTTTAATATGTCAGCATGTTTACCCAGCGTTGCTATGATCACCGTGAAGACACACGCACACACACGTTAGCCTAAGGTCTGCTTTGATGGTCACTTGCCTACGTGTGTGTGTGTGTGTGTGTGTGTGTGGTGCGGGCGAGGGGGAGGAGGGGGTAATTAGCCAGGATGACAGCAAGCAGACGTCAGTACGTCTCCCTTTGATCTGATGCAGCTGAGTACTTCCCCAAGACGCACACACACACACACACACACACACACACACACACATCACACACACACACACACACACACACACACACACACACACACACACACACACAATCACACACACACACACAATCACACAACAATTACAGGTTTTATTGTGGCATCAACACAAAAGGTTTTATTGTGGCATCTGCAAACACACACACACACACACACACACACACACACACACACAAAGAAAAACAGGCTTTGTAATTATCATCAACTTCAAACTCACTTCAGTCAAACAGAGAACGTGATAACCTGTGTGTGTGTGTGTGTGTGTGTGTGTGTGTGTGTGTGTGTGTGTGTGTGTGTGTGTGTCCTACAGCTGGTATTATAATTGTCTCGTGATTTGTGATATGAGAGTGACTTTATTTATTCTCATTTTTATTTAAAGACGTATTTTAAAATTCCGTTGTTTCCTTCTCTTGATGTGAAGACCAGAATCATATTATTTAATCACTAAATGAAACATATTGTGAACGTGAGACCGATTTGGATTAATAGCGCTGCCGTAATATTGATAGAACAGGTCAGCGAAGGACAGGAAAACATTTTCACTGGAGATTTGAGGGATCAAAAATAAGAATTAATGTGGTCCAGGAAGCAGAAGAAGAAGAAAAAAACCAAAAGGAAGAAAAAGGAAGTGTAAGAAGAGTGAAAAGCCGAAGAACTACAAGGAAAAGAAGAACGGACATTCAGTGGAATAAAGCAGGAGATTTGAGACGTTTCTCATTTCCACGTCTCTCATCTCAGATCCACCATGAATATCATCTACATACATCACGCCGTGTCCTCTCCACACATGTCCCATGTGTCCATCAACGCATCCGTGTCCCATCAACTCATCCATGTCCCATCAACGCATCCGTGTCCCATCAACGCATCCGTGTCCCATCAACGCATCCGTGTCCCATCAACGCATCCGTGTCCCATCAATGCATCCGTGTCCCATCAACACATCCATGTCCCAATAACACATCCATGTCCCCATCCGTGTCCCATCACATCCGTGTCCCATCAACACATCCGTGTCCCATCAACACATCCATGTCCCAATCAACACATCCATGTCCCATCAACACATCCGTGTCCCATCAACGCATCCGTGTCCCATCAACAGATCTGTGTCCCATCAACGCATCCGTGTCCCATCAACACATCCGTGTCCCATCAACACATCCATGTCCCAATAACACATCCATGTCCCATCAACACATCCGTGTCCCATCAACACATCCGTGTCCCATCAACACATCCATGTCCCAAAAACATCCATGTCCCATCAACACATCCGTGTCCCATCAACGCATCCGTGTCCCATCAACACATCCGTGTCCCATCAACACATCCATGTCCCAATAACACATCCGTGTCCCATCACCATCAACATCGTGTGTCCCATCAACACATCCGTGTCCCATCAACACATCCATGTCCCATCAACACATCCGTGTCCCATCAACGCATCCGTGTCCCATCAATCCATCCGTGTCCCATCAACAGATCTGTGTCCCATCAACGCATCCGTGTCCCATCAACACATCCATGTCCCAATAACACATCCGTGTCCCATCAACACATCCATGTCCCATCAACAGGTCTGTGTCCCATCAACACATCCATGTCCCGATAACACATCCATGTCCCATCAACGGATCTGTGTCCCATCAACACATCCATGTCCCATCAACACATCCATGTCCCAATAACACATCCGTGTCCATCAACACATCTGTGTCCCATCAACACATCCGTGTCCCATCAACACATCCGTGTCCCATCAACACATCCATGTCCCATCAACACATCCATGTCCCATCAACGCATCCATGTCCCATCCGCATCCATGTACCAATAACACATCCGTGTCCCATCAACGCATCCATGTCCCATCAACGCATCCATGTACCAATAACACATCGTGTCCCATCCGTGTCCCATCAATCCGCATCCATGTCCCATCAACACATCCATGTCCCGCATCCATGTCCCATCAACACATCCGTGTGTCCCATCCATGTACCAATAACACATCCGTGTCCCATCACGCATCCATGTCCCATCAACGCATCCATGTCCCATCCAATACATCCATGTCCATCAACGCATCCATGTCCCATCAACGCATCCATGTCCCATCAACGCATCCATGTCCCATCAACAGATCTGTGTCCCATCAACACATCCATGTCCCATCAACGCATCCATGTCCCATCAACACATCCGTGTCCCATCAACACATCCATGTCCCATCAACGCATCCATGTACCAATAACACATCCGTGTCCCATCAACACATCCATGTCCCATCAACGCATCCATGTCCCATCAACACATCCGTGTCCCATCAACACATCCGTGTCCCATCAACACATCCATGTCCCATCAACGCATCCGTGTCCCATCAACACATCCATGTCCCATCAACGCATCAATGTACCAATAACACATCCGTGTCTATTCAACAAGTTCATGACGAGACTAGGACGTGAAAAAGACGTCTCAAAGTAGGAAACCAGATCAGAGAGTCTTTTCAGAATAAACTTCCGTCCACACAGGAAACATCTTAGTTTTGTGAGGAATGAATCCACGTTCATTTCCAACCTAGGTTGTTTTCTAATTGTCTCCACGCAGACGGTGGACATTTTACACGTCGGGACAGGTGTACCTGAATGCACCGCAGCATGCGATCTGATTCGTGGTCAGATCACTCGCTGTGAGGTGTGACGGCACTTCCCGTCCCGAAGGCACATCGGCTCCCTGCCGACCGAGGCTGTCATGGTTACCAGCGCGGTTGTCCTGACGATAAGCACGCCGCTCGTCTGGGGACGATCTCTGTCTCTCACCAGCACACACACACACACACACACACACACACACACACACACACACACACACCTTTACATTTCCACGAAGTACTGCTGGCGGGCGTTGAGGATTAAAGAATCACATGTGTGTGTGTGTGTGTGTGTGTGTGTGTCACATGTGTGTGTGTGTGTGTGTGTGTGTGTGTGTGTGTGTGCGTGTGATTCAAAAGCATAAATATTGAAACACGCAGTAAGAATGACGAATACTCTCTCTGGTCCTGTGATCTAATCAGAGCTAATGTGTTTCCATGGCGGCCTCAAGAGGGCTGTCCATCAATCACACACACACACACACACACACACACACACTACCATAGATGAGGAAACAGAGAAGTGTGTGTGGTGTGTGTGAGGAGGTTTGTCGTATTGAGCCTATCGATGTAACGCTTTCTCTGATAATTGAGCGAAACGCTCGAGGCGAAAGTGATCACCATACGTGCTCATTTGCAGAATAACACACAAGCTGTTTAAATACTTAAACAAGAACAACGTTGGTACTTTTAATGAGGCATCAGACGCTGACTCCCGTTTGTTTAATAGCTCATAATTCCCTCGCTAGTTTTTCTATTCTGTGTTGCAGTGAAAACATCTGCGTCAGACAATGGATGTTTTTTTTTCCAAAGAAAGATGGAATCATTTGTAAAAAATACTATAATATATATACACACACACACACATCTTTATATAGATGGATGGATAAGGATGACTCAAGTCAGTTAAACCAATTTCATTATTAAAACCACCGTTGAATTCATAATGAATTACAGTTTTTGCAGAATTAGATTCCCGTGGTGAGATATGAAATATTGAATTTAGACACTTAGACACACAAATCTTTGATCAGAAGTAAGGGTTTCATGTGAACTCATATTATTACATAATGTGTAATAACTGTAAATATATGCGGAAAGACTTTTTCAGTCATTCAGGGACAGTTTTTATTATCTTATGTTCTCTTCATTTGAATGAAGATTGATTTTTACACACATGAAACTGGTGTCTTCGGTAGTGAATCCGTAGATATTCACACAGCGGCGTCCTAACAAAACAACATAATCAAATCTGTGGCTCTTCAGCCTCAGCTGATCCAACATTTCACGAGCAAAGCGCTTCCATCCGTCCCGGAGCAGCAGGGCGCTCGTCCTCCGAAGAGGAGCTCCGAGGGGAACCACAGCTCGCGACGCCGTGAGGCCCGTCTCCATAATAGTGTGAATGTGTACGCGAGCAGAGAGACGATACCATCGGGACCTGTGACGCTTATTTCTGGGATCCCGATGAAGCTGCGACGGACCTCCGCTCGCTGAGACGCCACCGAGGCTGAAGTGAGCGTGTCATCTCCACCTTCAGAGACCGTTTCCACGCATTACCGCCTCGCCTCGCCCCTTCATGTCCCCCATTAAGGGAGGGCTCGGGCTACCGGCTCGCATGCTAATTGGGGGCCCCCCGGTAGCGCTCCGAGGGGGGGCGATGAGCGGAGCTTCAGAGCCGCGTGGTCCTTGTAAGCAATAAGAGGACGTGTTAAGATGATAAACTCTCCTGGAGGTCAAAGGAAGTGAGCACGGAGAGCTTTTTAAAGAGCCGCCATGATGACTCATTAAGGCCAATTCAACTTAAAGCTACAGAAACTTTCAAACATCTCACTAATGTGTTGGATTTAAATAGTAAATGTCGTCTGCCACAAAGGAAATATGCATTTATCTTCATTACTAAAAGCGTTTTCTGAGACTGTTGGCGGTATTCCTTGATTCATCTAAAAAAAGGTAAACTAAAATAATATGAACACAGACCAAATTAAGTATTTGAGTATTTTTGGCCACCATGATATATTTTTAACCGTTCAAGCTTCAAGATAAACGTCCCTCTGAAATGTTAGATGTTGGAGGGGAGTGCTTCTATGAAGAATGAGGAAATGACTCTACTTCTCTGTAGTGACCAGCAGGGGGCGACTCCTCTGCTCCCATAGACGTCTATGAGGAAATGACTCTACTTCTCTGTAGTGACCAGCAGGGGCGACTCCTCTGCTCCCATAGACGTCTATGAGGAAATGACTCTACTTCTGTGTAGTGACCAGCAGGGGGCGACTCCTCTGCTCCCATAGACGCTATGAGGAAATGACTCTACTTCTCTGTAGTGACCAGCAGGGGCGACCTCCTCTGCTCCCATAGACGTCTATGAGGAAATGACTCTACTTCTCTGTAGTGACCAGCAGGGGGCGACTCCTCTGCTCCCATAGACGTCTATGAGGAAATGACTCTACTTCTCTAGTACTCCTCTGCTCCCATAGACGTCTATGAGGAAAATGACTCTACTTCTCTGTAGTGACCAGCAGGGGGCGACTCCTCTGCTCCCATAGATGTCTATGAGGAAATGACTCTACTTCTCTGTAGTGACCAGCAGGGGGCGACCTCTGCTCCCATAGACGTCTATGAGGAAATGACTCTACTTCTCTGTAGTGACCAGCAGGGGGCGACTCCTCTGCTCCCATAGACGTCTATGAGGAAATGACTCTACTTCTCTGTAGTGACCAGCAGGGGGCGACTCCTCTGCTCCCATAGACGTCTATGAGGAAATGACTCTACTTCTCTGTAGTGACCAGCAGGGGGTGACCATAGACGTCTATGAGGAAATGACTCTACTTCTCTGTAGTGACCAGCAGGGGCGACTCCTCTGCTCCCATAGACGTCTATGAGGAAATGACTCTACTTCTCTGTAGTGACCAGCAGGGGCGACTCCTCTGCTCCCATAGACGTCTATGAGGAAATGACTCTACTGTGTAGTACTCCTCTGCTCCCATAGACGTCTATGAGGAAATGACTCTACTTCTCTGTAGTGACCAGCAGGAGGCGACTCCTCTGCTCCCATAGACGTCTATGAGGAAATGACTCTACTTCTCTGCAGTGACCAGACTCCTCTGCTCCCATAGACGTCTATGAGGAAATGACTCTACTTCTCTGTAGTGACCGCAGGGGGCGACTCCTCTGCTCCCATAGACGTCTATGAGGAAATGACTCTACTTCTCTGTAGTGACCAGCAGGGGGCGACTCCTCTGCTCCCATAGACGTCTATGAGGAAATGACTCTACTTCTCTGTAGTGACCAGCAGGGGGCGGCTCCTCTGCTCCCATAGACGTCTATATGAGGAAATGACTCTACTTCTCTGTAGTGACCAGCAGGGGGCGACTCCTCTGCTCCCATAGACGTCTATGAGGAAATGACTCTACTTCTCTCTTGATTTATTCCCTCAGTAAACATTGTAAACATGAGTTTATGGTCTCAGTCTCTAGTTTTAAGTCTTCTTCAACACAACATGATGTTCATTTAGTGAATTATGGTCCATTTAAGTCCGTCCCTCTCAGTCCAAATATGGTCACTTCTGTTCACTGGTCAAACCGGTGGGGGACGCCGTCTGCGTCCACTTGTTAAACACACGTTTATTTACTGTAATCCCTTGTTGGTGCTTTCAGTGGTCTGTTTGTTTCTCTGCTCGCTGTTGGTTTCGATGCTCTGGCGTATTCGTGATTCTGTCGACATCCACATCGGGTGTTTTTACCTCGACGGCCGCGCTGTGAAACCTGGTGTCTTTTCTCACAGAACCCCGGCAACCTTTCTCTGTACATTCAATTAGAGGACACTATTGATCGCTGAAGGATAGGCGGGTTGTTGTGGGCGCAGCGGTAATAAGACTCAGGGCGAAGAAGAAAAAAACGCTACGGAGCAGTCAAACAGAATATCAAATAATCAATGAAGAAGCGAGAGTCATTTCAGCACAGTGTAGTTCCAAGAAATACAGAAAACAAAACACGCATGTTGGAAACGTCTTTCTGTCAAATTATCGACGTGCATCAAGAGGATGTAATCATGGTCCGCTCTCACTGCTCCCTCCGGACCGCAGCAGCGTGACTGACGGGAACTGATGGAATCGACCCTTCTCCAAGTCCCGCCCCTTCATCAGAGACCGGCCAATCAGTGTGCACCATTAGCCAGCTCGGTGGTATTTCATGACGTCACACAAACCCATAGCTTTAGGGTCGGGCCCACCTTTGATTGACACGTGGCTGCCAGGGCCGCGCACGGCGTCTCTACGTCACTTCCTGGTCATCGGCAGCAAAAAAAAAACTCACTGCTTCAAAAACGCGGTCCACAAAGCTATGAGAGGCGTAACCATGACTACGCCCGCCTCCTAACAACAAATCAATTCACCCAAAAATAAACCGCTCTGCACCGAGTTCACACACACGAACAAACGCAACGTCGCCTTCAAGAGACGTTTAATTCAGCTCAGGAGCTCAGACGTGTCTGCCAGCGAGTTCCCTCTGGAGCCGCACGGCGGCGGGAGCTGAGTGACCGTTGGCCGCTTCGTCTTTGAGGACTAAACGTCTTTGTGTCTTTTACATTTTACAGACAAAATGTCTGTTAATTAAAAAAAAAAGAGACTGGATCGACAAAAATAAGACCCTCCGATGCCGCTGTCTCACGCACAGGGGTCCCTGTGACCTTTGACCCCAGGATGTGTTCAGGGGGGTGCTACAGCCATGCTAACATTAGGGTGCCGCTGTGTGACAGATGATGTGTTTGTGTCACGCAGGTTGTTTCTGTGCTCGTGGTGTTTCATCACCACACTGTTGTGATGTTGTTGTCTTGATCACTTTAGTTTACTCAAGTTCTCGTGCCTCACACACACACACACACACACACAGACACACACACACACACACACACACACACACACACACACACACACACACACACACACACGCACACACAGGCCTATGACTAAGCCTTGGAGGTCAAAGGTTTCATATCAGACGTCTAGACAGAAATCTCCAGACGATTAGATGTCACACACCTTCATGATGTCATAGCAGGTGTGTGTGTGTGTGTGTGTGTGTGTGTGTGAGCGGGAGAGGAGCATCGTGGTCGACGTGTCGGGGGAGGGGGGGGCGGTTTGGATTCGGCGTTGCCGCGGCGATGCCGAGAGGGATGGCTGCGTCCGTTCACATCTGACACGAGCGTTCGCGGCGAGGAGGAAGCGCGGATGAAAAAGTCTGAATCAGAATCCTCACAATAATAATCAGCGTGTTTGTCGCCATTTGGCTCAATTCATCCACCGCACAGGAAGTGCTGCCCCCCCGCCACAATAAGGCAGAATATCATAAAGCCCCAAAGACATCTTTGGTAAATGTTTGTCTGCCCCGCAAGCATTGTGCACACCAGTGTGTGTGTGTGTGTGTGTGTGTGTGTGTGTGTGTGTGTGTGTGTGTTACATAACTGGGATTAAAGCAGCCAGCACTCCCTGCACCTTACAGGCGTCTCTTTAACACGAGATGTTTTAATGAAGACTCCCAGTCCAGTACACAGGAGGATTGAGCAGCCATTTGTGCACATGCGTGTGCGTAATAAGCTGTCACGTCGCGCTGTGCGCTGATCACGCTATTTACAGGGATTCTGACGGTATGCGCTATGTGGCGGTGTCGTTTCTTCAAGTCAACACATGAATTCTGTGACCCTGAAGCACACAGAGGCCTCCCCATCAGCTGGCCAACTAGTTGCGCGTTAGCGCGTTGTGGCTGTCGCGTCGCCACCGGAGGCTCGACAGACTTAAATAAACGTTTTCTGACGCAACGTGACTTACGTCGGCGTTTCCGAAACCAAAAACCCTCCGAGCGGACTGCGCTCCTCTGATGGGCTCGAGTTGTGTTGTTCCTCCTGTGTTGTGTTTCCACGTAGCAACACTTGCGTCTTGTTGCGAGCTTTACCCAGCAGGCAGTTCGTTAAATGTACAACTATTAGCGTTATGAATAGTTTATGTGTCACCGGCTGTCGTGTTGTGTTGTCTTACACTCTTAGAGAGGGTTTGTTGTGCGTTATTCATTGTGGTTATAAAGTGATGACAATGACTCAACGTCATCACGCGTGAGACAAAGTAGCTCCGCCATGACGCGTGGAAACAAAACCCTCCGCCGGCTGGCGAGCAACGTCCGTTGTTACGACGTGGCGCCGCTATGAGCGTGTGGAATTCATACACGGGTAGAAGCGGTACGCCGAGGTGAAGGGGGGGAGAGGAGAGCAGAGGAAACAAGAGCTAGGAAAGAAGGAGGGGAGGAAAGGAGCTGGTAGGCCATGATAGGAAACGAGGAATCAAGGTCAGCAAAGAAGAAAAGAACGAGAGACAAGAAACCAGGAGGGATTCAGGAGACGAGTGGAGACGAGTGGAGGAGAAGAACACCATCAGCGGAGGATGTCGATGATGGAGAGGGCAATAAAGGAAAGGAAGCGAGGGCAGAGGAGAGGAATCATCACTCCTCCAGGAGGAGAGAAGATCCCACAGAGGATGGAAGGGGGGGAACAGAAATAGAAAGCGGAGAGAGACGGGAGTGAGGAAGACGTCTCGTCTTGACGATGAGTGGAGCGACGAGAGGACGACGCAGACACGATGGAGGGGCGGAGTAAGACGGATGACGGACGCAAGAACATCATCGGTGAGCGATGGCTGAGGAAACGGGCGGGGGGGAGGAAAGAGGGGAGCATCAGTGGGGGGGAGAGAGAGAGAGAGAGACACCCACACAGGTCAGACCTCATCCAATGACCCGGAGCTAATAATAGTCGTATTAAAAGAAACGGAACAGCAGGAACTTATTGCTCATCTCTTGCTGTTTTTTCTCCCGCGCTCTTATTTTGGCGGTTGTGCCAGTAAAGAAGCCGCTCAGGAGGAGGAACCAAACGGGCCGCCGGAGAACCGGAGAACCGGAGAACGCGTTCCCTGTAAACTCCTGAAGAAGCGCGGCCTCTTTACTCGTCACACGTGAGCAGAGGAAAAGAATTCCACGAATATCTATAACTATACGAAGAACTATACGAGATGGACTGAGCAGAGATGAACCCAGGACAGACGGCCAGCGTGGACGCACTTTATGTACGTACACTGTGTGTTTAGAGAAATGACTCCTGCCCCCCATGGAGCATGCTGTGAAGCTTCAGGACCTCGGTGGGATGAAGTCTTTACTGCGTGTGCACCAGCGGGCCTCCGATTTAGAAACAAATATCTGCGTGTTATGAGCAGCATCCGGGGGGCTGTTACACAATCCGCACCGGCTGAGAAGCAGACGTGTGATCACCTGGGAGATGTTTAGTGCTCCCAGTGTCTGTGTGTGTGTGTGTGTGTGTGTGTGTGCTGTAATGAGTCGCTTGCTCACAAAGTTGGCGTGTTTTGCTGATTATTATTTCTATTACTCTCTGTATATCTTTATTATATATTTAGTGTCGGCGTTCTGCAGGAGGTGCATCGCGGTCCTGCAGCTGTTATTAGTCAAATCACTTTTTTTTATTGTGCTTTTACTTTATTTAATGCTCGTGGCTGCTGACAAGCAGTTCTTTTGTCAGAATGAATCAAATCCAAAGAAACAATTATTGCTCCTCTGTGCTGCAGCTGGTGTGTGTGTGTGTGTGTGTGTGCGCGCGCGCTCGTGCGTGCGTGTTGCAGCAGAAACTTCACGGTTTGCCTGACATTTAACAGCGGGGCCGACGGAGGTGTTTAACGTGCACCCTCTGGGCCACCGGGAACGCGCTGACGTGCGTGCACGCCTGCACACATATTCTGCGGCTACATCCATCTCTCCCCCTTGCTTCGGTTTCGTGCATGCGCACGAGCCTGTGTGTAAGCACGTGGAACCGCTCTCACGCACGCACACACACACACACAAAAAGAGCCCCTGCACATCCACCTCACGCGCACGCAAAACGCGTGGACGCGCAAAGAACAGAGCCCACGGAACTCCGCAGCCCGCCTCGCGCTCTTTCCGTCACACGCACGCGTGCTCTCTCCCCCTCTCTGCACCCCTTCCCTCCCCAGCATTAGTCAACACTGATCGATCACAGGGGATTCTGGGTAAACCGCTGCTTCCAGTCGTCTAATGGATCACATCTATTGATTAAATGTGGAATAACAGCTGAGAGCCCAAAACCTCTGGAGACGGATTTGACTCGAAGACACAGAACGCAACAAAGTGTCTTCAGCCCCAGAAGCTAACGGGGCTAACGGGGCTAACGGACCCGTTTCCCGCGCTCACAGCTGCACTTAATCAATCAATTAAGGAGGCTTACAGGTGTTAATGCGCGCGCCCTGCGGCTTGGGTCGCGTGCGCAGGGACGAGGAGACGCGTCTCACCTGCTCCGGGGAGAAGCTCTCCCTCCGCCTGCGTACACGGAAAAACGCTCCTCCGATTATCGATTAGTCCCCTCGCTGCGGGGGGGGGCTCGCGCGCCTCACGTGCGGCCGGGTTCTTCCTCTGTGGTTCTCTGCGTCCGTCTCCTCTTGTCTCGCGGGGTCTACTCCTCCTCCTCCTCCTCCTCCTCCTTCCTCTTTTTCTTCTCCGCGGGATCAGCTCGTCCTCCGCGCGCCACCTGCACGGAGACGCAGCGGCTCGCGGTGCTTCTTCTCCTCCGCGCGACCCATCCCGATGTCAGCGGCTAGTGATGCGGAGAGGGAGGTGGAGCTCTCTCCTCCCTCTCCCTCTCTCTCTCCTCCCTCCTCTCTCTCTCTCTCCTCCCTCTCTCTCTCTCTCTCTCTCTCTCTCTCTCTCTCTTGAATACCTAAAAAAACATTGAAACATGTTTTAATCCTCTATATTTCTTTACCAATAGACTACAGAGTTCAGCACTTAAAGGGAGACACAACAGGTGTTTGGAATTGTTATCTGGGAATTGTAAGTACACATATGTCCTTTTAAATATGTGTACATTTCAGAAATGCGTGTACATTTCCAGAAATGTGAAATTCAGTTCCCCCTTATGACCAGCAGGGGGCGACTCCTCTGCTCCCATAGACGTCTATGAGGAAATGACTCTACTTCTCTGTAGTGACCAGCAGGGGCGACTCCTCTGCTCCCATAGGCGTCTATGAGGAAATGACTCTACTTCTCTGTAGTCCCATAGACGTCTATGAGGAAATGACTCTACTTCTCTGTAGTGACTCCTCTGCTCCCAGCATGGGGCTCTGTAGTGACCAGCAGGGGCGACTCTCTGCTCCCATAGACGTCTATGAGGAAATGACTCTACTTCTCTGTAGTGACCAGCAGGGGGCGACTCCTCTGCTCCCATAGACGTCTATGAGGAAATGACTCTACTTCTCTGTAGTGACCAGCAGGGGGCGACTCCTCTGCTCCCATAGACGCTCATGATGTCTATGAAATGACTCTACTTCTCTGTAGTGACCAGCAGCTATGAGACTCTACTTCTCTGCAGTGACCAGCAGGGGCGACTCCTCTGCTCCCATAGACGTCTATGAGGAAATGACTCTACTTCTCTGTAGTGACCAGCAGGGGGCGACTCCTCTGCTCCCATAGACGTCTCATTGCTGCCACTGAAACATGCTGCACGCTGTCCCTTTAAAAACATTTTGATGTTTCTCTTTCACATCTAATAATTGTTACTTTTTTAGAACTGGAAGCGGCTTTGCCTTAAAAACCACACTGAGCACGGATCCTGCTCAATAGGAATGTGTGTCCCTGCGTGTGTGTGCGTGTCTATGTGTGTGTACACATACAATCCATCACCCCGTGCCGCCTCCATTACTCCTGCCGGGGTCTGGAAAGTGTGTAGCTGTGTGTCACTGTATGTGTGTGTGTGTAAGTCGGTATCCATGGGACATACTGATTCAATTACTTTATCATCATTAAGAGATGAATGGAGAGACATGGGGGAGGCGACGATGGGGGGGAGGAGGGGGTCAGAGAAGGAGACTCGAGTTAAAAAGACAGAGGGGGCTGAAGGAGGTGAGGGGGGTGAGGAGGAGGAGGGGGACATTCTCCAGAACAGACGCTTGTTGAAATAGAAGCGAGTGTTAGTTCTTGTGTGCGTGTGTGTGTGTGTGTGTGTGTGTGTGTGTGTGTGTGCATGTGCTTGTGTTTAAGTTCAACCGGTGTTTACATGCACGTTGAAACACACACACACAGACACACAGAACCTCTGTGCTACACTCGGCCAACAAGACAACCTGTGTTTTATCATCATGAATGAGGGTTCACTAAGAGGGATGTGTGTGTGTGTGTGTGTGTGTGTGTGTGTGTGTGTGTGTGTGTGTGTGTGCGTGTGTGTGTGTGTGTTTGACCTTTAGTTGATCCCCACACTCGAATAAACTGTGATTTTAAAAGGTCTGGAAATAACACCAACATCAGTGTGCAAGTCGCTTCCTGGCTGCTGATTGGCTGGCTGTGATGACGCGACGTCGTGGAAGATGCAACATGATTCAAGGCGTTAAACTGATGTTGAAAGTTACGGACCCATCGCTGTGTCTATGAACGATGAAATGAGCCTGTCTCCCCCTGCTGGTCTCATTGGTGTACTGCACCACAGAAGCATCCTCTACTCTTAACTTCTCCTGCTGATGTTGTGGATCTCCTCCTCCTCCTCCTCCTCCTCCTCCTCCCTGTCCTCCCAGTGCATAACGTATGATATGTTTAAAGTGGAGGTTCTTACCTCAAACCCGCAAACATATTCTGTGTGTTTCACGTTATAGGATCATTTACAGCTGTGTACCTGATATCTCCTCACTTTGTCTCTGTGTCGGCCAGTCTATATATACATATACGAATATAAGTATATATAAGTTTTCCTCTGAGACTTTGTTGTTGTTGTTTTTCGTGCTGTTTTCATCGTGTTGTTTGGAGGGAAGTCGGGTTGCATCGATGCGAGTAAAAGAAGTTCATGGCGACCGCGGGGACGGAGGAGGTCGGTCTGTGTACGAAGGAGCGGTTTGTGAGCTAAAAGCTACCAGATGCTTGTTTATATCCAATTAAAACACAAAGTAACAACGAGAGGAGGAAGCAGACACCGGGTGGCAACATGAATACAACTGTCCTCTTAACCCATGTTACATGGATGATGTAATATATTGTGTTATGTACAGTACACATGTATATGCAAAGTATATACACGTGTATGCAAAGTATATACAGCATCGACTTACTTTGGTCTGGAATATGAGATTATTCAAAAGCTGTACATGCATGTGGATGATCACCTTGTGTATGTTAAGGACATCGTATGTCTCTGCGATGATTGTGGGCTGAACAACACGACCATGCAAAACATGTCCATTGGATTTGAATGCACAGGCTTTGTCTTCACGCCGACGCTCCTTTCCGATGTGCTGGAAGGACCAAGGGGTCCGTCCTCGGTCTTCTGCAGAATCCTTCTGGTTTGACCGCGTCGCAGATCTTCTCTAAAAACAGAAGTTCACTATCTACGACCACAAGTAAAGGTTTTGGACGTGGACACAGATGGTACGCTGCGGTGTGTGCTCATTAATGCAACAGTTGAGGAGAGCTAGTGGGGGGGGTGGGGGGGGGGTTAAAGAGGAGGTTCTGCATCCACTACATCAGGAGCAGATTTCCAGGAGTCCACAGAGGAGCACCACAAACTAGGACTGATAAGGTAAGGATCACAACCACTTGTTTCCTTCTTTTAAACTACAAGGTGCTTTTCTAAAGTAATTGTTCAAAGTGAAGATGTATGGACCATGTTTATATCAATCGATTACACATTCCCTCCATCTGATTGTCTTCTTCTCTTTGAGATATGGCAGCGAACTCTTCCTCCAACGACTCCCTTCATCCTTCCAACCTCCCTTGCCTCTTCACACAACCAAGCTCCTTAATCTTCATTGCATCCAGCACCATGGTCCTCCTCCTCTTGGTGCCCCTCTTCGTCCTGGTGCTCTACCTGGGTTTCCAACGATGGCGGCGGCAGCGCTCCGCCTGCTCATCAGCGGCGACGAGTCACTCGGACAGCTTCGCCTACCACTTGGTCTCCATCGAGCTGCTTGGGGTTCTGGGGTTCATCCTCAGCTGCTCTGGTATCTACTGGCGTCGTGTCCCTACGTATTCTGTGGGGGTGTTTCTTCTGTCGGTGACCTGGTTCGGACAAACGTTCTTTCACATCCTGACCTGCGTGGAGCGCTACCTGGCCGTGGTCCATCCCGTCACCTACCTGAGCCTGAGGAGAGAGCGGGGCATCAGAATCAGAAACATCTCCATCGGGGGGGTTTGGCTGCTCGGCTTTGCGTCGCAGACGGTGGAGGTTTTAGTGAACTCCCAAATGTTACAAGTCTGCCTGTTGATCTTCTCCCTCGTCGTCACTTCTTTCTGCAGCCTCTCGGTTCTTTGCGCTCTGATTCGTCCAGGGCCCGGGGAACAGGGCGGGGTCAGGGAGGGGGTCGACCAAACCAAGCGGAGGGCCTTCTACACCATCGTGGCCATCCTGGGAGTGCTGCTGTTGAGGTGCGCGGCCAGCGTGACCTTCCACAGTCTTCAGGCGGAGGGGGGGTTATGCCTGCAGCCTCATATCTGTGACGAGTTGGTTAAACGTCCCCAGTAGTCTCGTCTTACCTCTTCTGTTTCTACACAGAGCGGGAACATTGGCGTGTTGCAAGAACACCAACCAATGACGACGCGCACAGCGTGCTAATACAGCGACGTCAAATTTAAGATACCATAAGGTCAATTATTAAGATCATTAAGACCCAATTATAAATAAGCTGTAAGAATACACAATAGCTCGATGTATCAGTTGCAGCAACATCTTTCTTCGTCTCAACTGCTGCAGTCAACCAGCTTGGTACAAGGAGGGAAAATGTCCGATCTGATTGAATGGTTGTTTGAGTAAATATGTGAAGTGTAATACAACATGTTACTGCATGTAGTATACATTTACACACATAAATATATGGATATCCAGTGTAAACATGGTATATTTCATTGCATGTGATAATTGAAGGTTGTGTATCACACTGCTCACGCTGTGCTTTCCACAGCAGAAGACTTCACACGTCTGATTCAGCTGCTTCCCGGAGACGTTCCACTATTCAAGAATCAGAGAGATGTTTGAATAAACTGGATTAAATATCACTACCTTGCCAAACCGTTGACGGCTATTTGATTTGAACACAAAGCCGATTGAGTCTTCCCTTCATTTGCATTGTTTCTGCTTTCCATTTTACGCAGCGCAGATCTCCCGTTGGGTCGCTGTGAGGTGGTCAGAGACACGGAGGAGTCTTTCCTTTGTGTCTCCTCGTGGTTTTATCATTTGAGAGACCTCAGAAACATTGACACCGTGCAGAATGTAGGTACCACATGAAGGACAGTGAAATGTAGAGAGACTTTACCTTTCTGTAATGACTGTTGAATTAAACATACATTCAAACCAGAACCGGACCTGTTTCCATGAAGATAAACATAAAGCTGCAGGTTTCTACATTAAATGATTTGTTCAAGTATCTGAAAGTGTCTTTTCCAAACTTACAGGTATAACTTTTACGAGACTTCTGTTTAAAATGTGCTGAGATACTTTCAATGGACACAAATGTGAACGCTGAACGATGTTAATGTGATTTAATATACATTTTCCATTTGGTCTAATTTGCTACTATTCATCATTTGTCAGACGGTCGTCGTGGTCACTTTGTTTTTTTATTCAAATGACTCATTTCACTTTGGTTATGTGAGAGAAAGAGAGGAGGGGAGGAGAGTTGGGGGAGGGTGGGGGAGGGGGCTGTTACTGTGTGAACAGTCGCCACAGTGATATCCGAGTCCACAGATTGAGGAGCACCACAAACTGACTCCGGTAAGGTTGGTCTTTGATTAGTGAAACAAACATAGTCTTACTGTTTGTGAAAACAATTGTTTCTTTATTTGAAACACACAGGGGGTGGGGGGGGTTCTGCTGAATGCACAGACCCCTTTCTGTGTAACTTGTAGTGATGGCTGATGGATCTAAGCAGTGATGGACCTGGATCCCCCCCCCTGGGACCTTCAGCTCGACTGCAGCTTTTGAAGATTTTGTTTGCAAAATAAGAGGAAAATAACAGCTTCATTGGCCTTTTACATGGAACGTTTTCTATCAATCCATTAATCGGTTGCTGGTCGCCATTGGGTTGTGTTTTTCTCCAGATATGGCGCTAAACAGCTCGTGCTCATCTCGCAATGACTCCCACCTTTATCCCGACTGCCTTTTCCTCATGAATCTCTTCTGCCCCGGACCAAACCTCTTCACCCTCACCGCATACAGCACCACCGTCCTCCTCCTCTTGGTGCCCCTCTTCGTCCTGGTGCTCTACCTGGGTTTCCAACGATGGCGGCGGCAGCGCTCCGCCTCCTCATCAGCGGCGACGAGTCACTCGGACAGCTTCGCCTACCACTTGGTCTCCATCGAGCTGCTTGGGGTTCTGGGGTTCATCCTCAGCTACTCTGGTATCTACTGGCGTCGTGTCCCTACGTATTCTGTGGGGGTCTTTCTTCTGTCGGTGACCTGGTTCGGACAAACGTCCTTTCACATCCTGACCTGCGTGGAGCGCTACCTGGCCGTGGTCCATCCCGTCACCTACCTGAGCCTGAGGAGAGAGCGAGGCATCAGAATCAGAAACATCTCCATCGGGGGGGTTTGGCTGCTCTGTTTGGGTGGGGCGACTATAGAAGTTTTGGGATATTTATCTTTAAATTTAGATTCTTGCATTGTGATCTTCGCCTTGGCCGTAGTGTCTTTCTGCAGCCTTTCTGTTCTCTGCGTTCTGATTCGTCCACGGCCGGGGGAACAGGGTGGGGACAGGGTGGACCAATCCAAGCGGAGGGCCGTCTACACCATCGTGGCCATCCTGGGAGTGCTGCTGTTGAGGTTTGCGGCCGGGCTTGCTTGGGTTATTCTCCGTAAGTTGGGGAAAGAGAATCCGTGTGAGTTTATACCAGCAGAAACTTGGACGAACGTCCTGACTAGTCTGGTTTTACCTCTTTTGTATCTACACCGAGCGGGAAGATTACCGGGTTGTAAGAACACCAATTAATAAGGTATGGAATTTGCAGAATTGACTTCCAAAGTGAAACAATTACGTATAAAGTCAAATTTTAAATTCAACTTGGCTTTCTAGCAACCCAGCTCTGAAGCATTGAAAGTCACCTTGACAAAATACATACATTGACATTGCATTGATATTGCATTCATTATTTCCCTACAAACAAAGTTGGGAGAGAGATCAGCTGAAGGAGGATAAACATCCGTTATAATTTGAGATTCAAAAAAAAATGTAAACACCCTCCGTTAAAAAGACATCTGATGTATTTTGTCTTTCTGATAACTAACAAAGTGTTTTTACTTTAATTAATTTAAGAAAAATGTTGAGCTAAAGAGGTGTTTGTAAGAGGCGTGATTAACATAACACAACCATGCAAATCAGTAAATGATATTTCATTTGAATACTCAGCAGGCTTCGTCTTCCCATCATTTGACTTCTGTCAACTTCTAATGGGGCAAAAGGTATCTGCAGTGGGCTTGATGTGTTGTGCTATGAAGTAGTTGAGCATGAAGGAATGTTTGATTTAAATATAAGCAGAGTTCATGTTATTTGGGAATCAACTGTTTTCAAGCAATTACGATGTTCTAATAAAATATATTCAAACAAGGAAAAAACAGTTTTTTTGTTGTTCGTTTTAATGGGTGCCAGGGAGCTGAACATATTCAGCAAAGGCAAAGTCAAATATTGTATTACGTATTACACTGATGTAAAGGTTGTGTTTGTGTTTGTTTCATGCGAAAAACGAATGGTTTCCTTCCACAATGTCGTAACGTTTCGTATTTCGTATTCATCAAATTGATCAAATTCAATTGTATATAATTTGCGGACAAAATCAGTACCACCAAAAGACTTCTTCACGACCCTGAACACAAGGATTATATATATATAGGTGTGGGGGATCTTTTCTTGGCACATTTTAGGCCCCTTAGTGCCAATTGGCCATGGTTTAAATGCCACGGCACTACCTGAGCATTGTTTCTGACCATGTCCATCCCTTTATAGCACCATGTACCATCCTCTGATGGCTACTTCCAGCAGGATAATGCAGCATGTCACAAAGCTCCAATCATTTCAAATTGGTTTCTTGAACATGACAATGAGTTCACTGTACTAAAATGGCCCCCACAGTCACCAGATCTCAACCCAGTAGAGCATCTTTGGGATGTGGTGGAACGGGAGCTCCGTGCCCTGGATGTGAATCCCACAAATCTCCATCAACTGCAAGATGCTGTCCTATCAATATGGGCCAACGTTTCCAAAGAATGCTTTCAGCACCTTGTTGACTCAATGCCACGTAGAATTAAGGCAGTTCTGAAGGCGAGAGGGGGTCAAACACAGTATTAGTATGGTGTTCCTAATAATCCTTTAGGTGAGTGTATATGCAAGACTATACACGTGTATGCAAAGTATATACAGCATCGATTTACTTTGGTCTGGAATATGGGATTATTCAAAAGCTGTACATGCATGTGGATGATCACCTTGTGTATGTTAAGGACATCGTATGTCTCTGCGATGATTGTGGGCTGAACAACACGAGCATGCAAAACATGTCCATTGGATTTGAATGCACAGGCTTTGTCTTCACGCCGACGCTCCTTTCCGATGTGCTGGGAGGACCAAGGGGTCCGTCCTCGGTCTTCTGCAGAATCCTTCTGGTTTGACCGCGTCTCAGATCTTCTCTAAAAACAGAAGTTCACTATCTACGTCCACAAGTAAAGGTTTTGGACGTGGACACAGATGGTACGCTGCGGTGTGTGCTCATTAATGCAACAGTTGAGGAGAGCTAGTGGGAGGGGGGGGGGGGGGGTTAAAGAGGAGGTTCTGCATCCACTACATCAGGAGCAGATTTCCAGGAGTCCACAGAGGAGCACCACAAACTAGGACTGATAAGGTAAGGATCACAACCACTTGTTTCCTTCTTTTAAACTACAAGGTGCTTTTCTAAAGTAATTGTTCAAAGTGAAGATGTATGGACCATGTTTATATCAATCGATTACACATTCCCTCCATCTGATTGTCTTCTTCTCTTTGAGATATGGCAGCAAACTCTTCCTCCAACGACTCCCTTCATCCTTCCAACCTCCCTTGCCTCTTCACACAACCAAGCTCCTTAATCTTCATTGCATCCAGCACCATGGTCCTCCTCCTCTTGGTGCCCCTCTTCGTCCTGGTGCTCTACCTGGGTTTCCAACGATGGCGGCGGCAGCGCTCCGCCTCCTCATCAGCGGCGACGAGTCACTCGGACAGCTTCGCCTACCACTTGGTCTCCATCGAGCTGCTTGGGGTTCTGGGGTTCATCCTCAGCTACTCTGGTATCTACTGGCGTCGTGTCCCTACATATTCTGTGGGGGTCTTTCTTGTGTCGGTGACCTGGTTCGGACAAACGTCCTTTCACATCCTGACCTGCGTGGAGCGCTACCTGGCCGTGGTCCATCCCGTCACCTACCTGAGCCTGAGGAGAGAGCGAGGCATCAGAATCAGAAACATCTCCATCGGGGGGGTTTGGCTGGTCTGTCTTGGGTGGGCCGACTATGGAAGTTTTGGGATATTCATCTTTAAATTTAAATTTTTGCATTGTGATCTTCGCCTTGGCCGTAGTGTCTTTCTTCAGCCTTTCTGTTCTCTGCGTTCTGATTCGTCCACGGCCGGGGGAACAGGGTGGGGACAGGGTGGACCAATCCAAGCGGAGGGCCGTCTACACCATCGTGGCCATCCTGGGAGTGCTGCTGTTGAGGTTTGCGGCCGGGCTTGCTTGGGTTATTCTCCGTAAGTTGGGGAAAGAGAATCCGTGTGAGTTTATACCAGCAGAAACTTGGACGAGTGTCCTGACTAGTCTGGTTTTACCTCTTTTGTATCTACACCGAGCGGGAAGATTACCGGGTTGTAAGAACACCAATTAATAAGGTATGGAATTTGCAGAATTGACTTCCAAAGTGAAACAATTACGTATAAAGTCAAATTTTAAATTCAACTTGGCTTTCTAGCAACCCAGCTCTGAAGCATTGAAAGTCACCTTGACAAAATACATACATTGACATTGCATTGATATTGCATTCATTATTTCCCTACAAACAAAGTTGGGAGAGAGATCAGCTGAAGGAGGATAAACATCCGTTATAATTTGAGATTCAAAAAAAAAATGTAAACACCCTCCGTTAAAAGACATCTGATGTATTTTTGTCTTTCTGATAACTAACAAAGTGTTTTTTACTTTAATTAATTTAAGAAAAAATGTTGAGCTAAAAGAGGTGTTTGTAAGAGGCGTGATTAACATAACACAACCATGCAAATCAGTCAATGATATTTCATTTGAATACTCAGCAGGCTTCGTCTTCCCATCATTTGACTTCTGTCAACTTCTAATGGGGCAAAAGGTATCTGCAGTGGGCTTGATGTGTTGTGCTATGAAGTAGTTGAGCATGAAGGAATGTTTGATTTAAATATAAGCAGAGTTCATGTTATTTGGGAATCAACTGTTTTCAAGCAATTACGATGTTCTAATAAAATATATTCAAACAAGGAAAAAACAGGTTTTTTGTTGTTCGTTTTAATGGGTGCCAGGGAGCTGAACATATTCAGCAAAGGCAAAGTCAAATATTGTATTACGTATTACACTGATGTAAAGGTTGTGTTTGTGTTTGTTTCATGCGAAAAACGAATGGTTTCCTTCCACAATATCGTAACGTTTCGTATTTCGTATTCATCAAATTGATCAAATTCAATTGTATATAATTTGCGGACAAAATCAGTACCACCAAAAGACTTCTTCACGACCCTGAACACAAGGATTATACGCTTAGCAAAACATTTGCACACCTCATCATTGTACCTGACAGTCAAATCCGTACTAATTTGTGTTTCTATTCAAATCAGCCGTTTACGCCATAACAAGCATATCAGTTGTACATGTTGGTGAATGAGAAATGGAAATGGAAAAAAAATATTTTATGTGTGTTGATATAAAAAAAGTGACATAGAGGGATGACTACCTTCTGACATTAGTTGATACCAACAGCCAATTTTTGATCTCGGCACTACTGATACAATGACTAGATTTAAAAAAAGATGAAGCAGCTTCTATTAAAAAGCAAAAAGAGTACAAAAAGGTGAAATTTACCGTAGAGACACAACTTGATGACAAATACACAAAATCCACCACATGAAGACAAAAGCTCCAACAAGATCAAAACAATTAACAAAATAACTACATAGAGATTTAGATCTACAGATACTGATTGAATCTAATCTGGTCCATTTACAGATCTTTTGATGTTCTGACAAAACAGTAGTTTTCCTGCTCTGTGGAGAAAGAGAAGAGGCAACACCAGACTGCTGGGCAACGTTAACCACGTAGAGGCCAACCACACAATACATATTTCGTATTCCTCGACATCTGGCGAGGCATACAATGCACAGTAAACTGCAGTCCCCACAACCCTCACCAGCAGCACCCCCAGTATGACCATGATGGTGTAGAACGCTCTCATCTTTGCTCGGTCGACCCGCCGCCTGCCCGCCCCCCCTGCCCCCGGCCCCGGACCAATCAGAACGTGGAGAACAGCGAGGCTGCAGAAGGAGACGACGATGAACATGAAGGCTATGAAGCTTAGAGCGAAGATGTTGATTAAATTGTAAATTGAATAGTTTTTACCAACGTACAGGCATCCTATGTTTGCAAAGCACAGCAGCCAAACACATCCGATGGAGACGTTTCTGACTCTGATCCACTTCTGGTTCTTCAGGCCCAGGTAGGTGACGGGGTGAACGACGGCCAGGTAGCGCTCCCCACGGGTCAGAGTGTGAAACAGCTGCTGGCCACACAAGTGGACGCCAAAAAAGACAATACCCACCAGCATTCCTGGGAGACCAGCGAGGACGCCACAACAGCATAAAAGGTTCCCTTCGATATTCATCAGCTCGATGGCGACCATGTGGAAGGTGAAGACGTCGGAGTGGCTCGCCGCCGTGCCGGAGCGCCGTTGTTTGAGTCCCAGGTGGACGACGTAGACGCAGAGAGGGAGGACCAGCAGGAGGCTGCAGACGGTGAAAGCGGTCAGGCTGAAGGTGCCGGCTGGACTTCTGTAGCAGTTCTGCAGGAATTCAATGATATTGATGGAGGAAGAGTTGGAAGGAGGAAACGAGGAAGAGGAGTTGACTGACATGACTGGGGGCAAGAGGGATGAGTAGAATGAATAAGAAAGAAAATGGGAGAAATGGCCATTTTAGTGGGTTAACTTCTGTATGAAATATTCTGAATATTGGACTCACTGATGAAAGGAATTACAGTAAAAGCTAATATCTCTATGTTAAATATCCTATGAGTCCAGAACCAACCATTGTTGGTATAACCACTCGGTTTAGCATGTTAGCATGCTAATATTGTCTAATTAGCAAAAGCACAGCTAAAGCTAACACAAAATGTTGAGTTGCAGGTTTCAAATACAAACTCCAACCTGATAGTGGCCGTGTAGGGAAAAACTCAAACCATCACTGAAAGTATTACAATTTCTACTTTATTTCAAGTTTCATTTCATAAGGTAATTAGATATTTCCCACGTGAGAGGGACTCACACAAGTGTTAATAAAAATAGTCTTTGAAAGTACATAATGGCATTTTAAAATCCACAAACGATCACAAAGATGACTAAATATCGACGCACAATATAACAGTGCTGTATTGGTAGTAAAAATCGCTACAAAAGAACAATAAGGAGATAGAAAACTAACAAAAGCTTTCCTCGGAGAGTGCGAAAATGACAGAAAATAGGCAGAAAAAACGACCCCGAAATGTTTACATATTAGTGACAAACCACAATGAATGCCTTCAAATAGATACACTATAGTAAAAAAGATGCAGAATAATCAAATATATTGATAATGAACGAAAAATTGGAATAGAAAACATTAATGTATGAAAACATGGCACAGAGACTAAAAACCCCAAACACACATTTGTACCTGAGATGCATCCGACTAAAGATCTTTGCGACCTTCTTACATCACAGGTGTAACATCTGACATCCACAGCAGATGATTAGTATAGTCTCTATGCATTTCAAAATAGCAAAGAAACAGTGTTTTCCCAGATGTCTTTACCTGCCAAAGGAACATTGTTTGGCCGTTGCCTTTACTTTGTTATGTGATGACAAATAACATTGAATAAAATATAAAGATACTCACTTTGACGGCTGATTTTAGATCGCAAACTTTCTGACCTTCTGTCCTTTGTGTGTCTGGACTGATAACTGATGTGATGCTTTGCAGAAAAAAACCTACACATTTGAATCTGTGTGTGTGTGTTTTGCATGTTTTAAAACCCGTAAGCAGATCCAGAATCAGCGCTTTGCTGTAAGACCTTTATAAAATGTCTGTTATCAACCATCTACTTTTACACTTGGAATGTGTGAATTAGTGTAGAATTTGCTTATTTTACACTCTAGCAACAGAATCTCCAACTTAGATACATAATGTAAAGTGAAGACAAAGAATCTCCAGGTCTGCTGTCGCTTTCATTTATATACATTGAGTAAATGACCCTCTATGTTTTCTAAGAAACCTGTTTTCATCAGACGCAGGTGAAAACCAGCATTAAAACAGATGTTCATTGTCAATGTCTTTATTATGAGTAGTTCTGGTTGTGAGAAATTTGCTTATTCACCTCATCTTTCACCAAGATGTTGTTTGACAGGATTCAAATGAGCTGTGACTAAAAATCTGGAATTATTCAAATCAAACACCGTCCGTCTCAGTGTGTCACTTGTTATTTTAAGACCTAAACGAGCTATAAGATCAACTTTGGTCCAGTCTTTTGCTAATCACAGTTGGGTATTTTATTTTGTGTACCACAATTTGTCAATTATTAGTAGTATTTGGTTAGATTAGCTAATTCCGCTGGTCTGTATGTAGACGTCTACCAACAAGGAGACAAGTAGCAGGTGGTATGTGCCAATGCCAGGAGAGGTGTGTACTGATCTCAGAGGGGTATGTAGCGGCATGTACCAAAGTCAGGATCGACCTGCATGGACCCACCGCCTCGTTCATATACAAATCAGATTTATTGACATACTAGACAAACGCAGCATCTTGAAAGTTGCACAGCACAGCGTCTTCCATAAGGAAATATATCTTTTTCATCTCGTCCTTTTTCTGAATTAAGGCTTTAGAAATTGAGATGAAGGGATTTCGTATTTGCTCATGTAGCCTGAAAATGGTAATCTGGCCAATGTTTGGTTAACCTACCCAGTCTGATTTACGGTATCCACCTGTGTAAGTAGTCCGACTCATTTCATTCAGACGGCAATGGAAAATGGGTTTGCAGTTAAATCCTCAGGTCATGGACCATGCACGGTCGACACATGGGTCCCGCTCTATCATATCATGTTAGGTCATGTGCCGGTGAGTCAGACTGCAATGCAAATCATATCAGTTGTAATGTGCAAAAGAAATATGAAAGAATATGCACCACAACTATGAAGAGAAACCAAACGAATGCAAAGAGATGCACAACAATTTTAAGGAGAAACACGATCATTTTTAAGAAATCAAAAAATAACCACAAACGTGCCCAGCAACAATATAACAACACAAAATTACCACAAAGAAATACAATCTAGAGATAATGCATTTTAAGAAGATAATGATTGAATCTAATCTGGTCCTTTTACAGATCTGTTGATGTTCTGACAAAACAGTAGTTTTCCTGCTCTGTGGAGAAAGAGAAGAGGCAACACCAGACTGCTGGGCAACGTTAACCACGTAGAGGCCAACCACACAATACATATTTCACATTCCCCGGCATCTGGCGAGGCATACAATGCACAGTAAACTGCAGTCCCCACAACCCTCACCAGCAGCACCCCCAGTATGACCATGATGGTGTAGAACGCTCTCATCTTTGCTCGGTCGACCCGCCGCCTGCCCGCCCCCCCTGCCCCCGGCCCCGGACCAATCAGAACGCGGAGAACAGCGAGGCTGCAGAAGGAGACGATGATGAACATGAAGGCTACCAAACATAAAGCAAAGATGTTCATTAAATTGGAGTCAGCATGGTATAGGGAACCTATGTTTGCAAGCAAGAGCAGCCAAACACATCCGATGGAGACGTTTCTGACTCTGATCCACTTCTGGTTCTTCAGGCCCAGGTAGGTGACGGGGTGAACGACGGCCAGGTAGCGCTCCACACAGGTCAGAGTGTGAAACAGCTGCTGGCCAAAAAAGTTCACTGATAAAAAGCATTCACCCACCGTGACCATTCCTGTGAGACGAGCGAGGACGCCACAACAGCATAAAAGGTTCCCTACGATATTCATCAGCTCGATGGCGACCATGTGGAAGGTGAAGACGTCGGAGTGGCTCGCCGCCGTGCTTGAGCGCCGTTGTTTGAGTCCCAGGTGGACGACGTAGACGCAGGGAGGGAGGACCAGCAGGAGGCTGCAGACGGTGAAAGCGGTCAGGCTGAAGGTGCCGGCTGAACGCTTGAAGCAGTTCTCCAGGAATTCAAAGATATTGATGGAGGAAGAGTTGGAAGGAGGAAACGGGGAAGAAGAGGTGTTGACTGACATGACTGGGGGCAAGAGGGATGAGTAGAATGAATAAGAAAGAAAATGGGAGAGGGAAACAGTGAAATCATTTCATGGTGACAGACAATGAAGCAGGGCGGTCAGAGCGTTGGCCATTTCAGTGGGCGAACTTCTGTAAAAAATATACAGACTTACGCAAACTCGTGGACTAACTGACGAGAGGATTTCCAGTAAAAGCTCAAATCTCCATGCTAACAATAATCTTATGGATCTAGAACCGCCAATTGTTTGGCTATGCTTGTTTCCATGTCCTCGGTTTAGCATGTTAATATAATATTATCTAATTACCAAAGGTCAACAGAATTTGTTGAGTTGTAGGTTTTTAATTCAAACTCCATCCCGATGGTGGCGCTGTAAGGAAAAACTCAGACCGTCACAAAAGTTTCCCCTTTTTGTCCTTTTTATTTCATCTTGATTCATGTCAAGTTTATCTAGATATTTCGCACTCGAGAGGGACTGGATGCTGCATTGGTGCCAAACGACACTGAGTGACCACGAATAGACACAATACAGTAAAAGTAGCTACAGAACAATCACAAAAATTGCATGATCGATTGGAATAGTAAACATGAGAGCATGAAAACATGGCACAGAAACTAAAACCCACAATCACACATTTGTACCTGTGATGCATCTGACAAAAATCTGTGCGACCTACTTCTTAGAATACGTATAACATCTGACAACAACCTTAGATGATTAATCTAGTCCTATAAGTTTCAGAATAGTAGTGAGCAGTGTTTTTATTTACCTGCCAAAGGAACATTGTTTGGCCGTTGCCTTTACTTTGTTATGTGATGACAAATAACATTGAATAAAATATAAAGATACTCACTTTGACGGCTGATTTTAGATCGCAAACTTTCTGACCTTCTGTCCTTTGTGTGTCTGGACTGATAACTGATGTGATGCTTTGCAGAAAAAAACCTACACATTTGAATCTGTGTGTGTGTGTTTTGCATGTTTTAAAACCCGTAAGCAGATCCAGAATCAGCGCTTTGCTGTAAGACCTTTATAAAATGTCTGTTATCAACCATCTACTTTTACACTTGGAATGTGTGAATTAGTGTAGAATTTGCTTATTTTACACTCTAGCAACAGAATCTCCAACTTAGATACATAATGTAAAGTGAAGACAAAGAATCTCCAGGTCTGCTGTCGCTTTCATTTACATACATTGAATAAATGACCCTCTATGTTTTCTAAGAAACCTGTTTTCATCAGACGCAGGTGAAAACCAGCATTAAAACAGATGTTCATTGTCAATGTCTTTATTATGAGTAGTTCTGGTTGTGAGAAATTTGCTTATTCACCTCATCTTTCACCAAGATGTTGTTTGACAGGATTCAAATGAGCTGTGACTAAAAATCATTCAATTATTCAAATCAAACACCTGTCCGTCTCAGTGTGTCACTTGTTATTTTAAGACCTAAACGAGCTACAAGATCAACTTTGGTCCAGTCTTTTGCTAATCACAGTTGGTTATTTTACTTTGTGTACCACAATTTATCAATTATTAGTAGTATTTGGTTAGATTAGCTAATTCTGCTGGTCTGTATGTAGACGTCTACCAACAAGGAGACAAGAAATGCAGAATAAAATAATTAAAAAAAAAGATAATGCTTGAGCACTACGACACAAAATATCCACAAAGAGATTTAAAACTACCAAAATGAGCACAGAAAAGGTATTTTCTGCGGATTTTAACCTCATCTGTTGCTGTTCTTACAAAACAGGAGTTTTCCTGCCCGGTGTAGAAAGAGCAGAGGCAACACCAGGCTGCCCGGCAGAGACGACCACCATGTCAACAACCACGCCGTACACTTCTCAGACTCAAGATGCCGATTTTTAAATGGTGCACAGTAAACTGCAGTCCCCCCAGACCTCACCAACAGCACCCCCACTATGACCAGGATGGTGTAGAACGCCCTCCCCCTCTCTTCGGAACACGGACAACAGAGAGGCTCTGCAATAATAATTAATCATCCGGGGGAACCTATGTTTGCAAAGCAGTGCAAGCAAACACATCCGATGGAGACGTTTCTGACTCTGATCCACTTCTGGTTCTTCAGGCGCAGGTAGGTGACGGGGTGAACGACGGCCAGGTAGCGCTCCACACAGGTCAGAGTGTGAAACAGCTGCTGGCGTTCACTGCTAAAAGGCATTCACCCACCGTGACCATTTCTGTGAGACGGGTGAGGACGCCGCAACTGCATAAAAGGTACCCTACGATATTCATCAGCTCGATGGCGACCATGTGGTAGGTGAAGACGTCGGAGTGGCTCGCCGCCGTGCCGGAGCGCCGTTGTTTGACGCAGACGGTGAAAGCGATGCTGCTGGAGGCGCCGGCTGGACTTCTGTAGCAGTTCTGCAGGAAAGAATAGAGACTGGTGGAGTCGGAAGGAGGAAAAGAGAGAGTTTGCTGACATGACTGTGGGCAAAGAGAGGGAATAAGAGAGAACTCACAATCTCAGCATCTTCTTTGAACAAAGTATTTACGCAGGCATGCTAACATTGCAACATGCTAACACAACCACATTTTGAATAATAAAATATGAGTAAAACGGATATTCTCATTCAAATCAAGGTAGCAGGAATGTCAGCGGCCATTTTTAAGTGCACCTCTGCATCTGCGCGAAGTAACGCTGCGCTGCAGGATAACTGCCAACATAATCCTTCATCCACAGCGTAGGGAAGCACTCTACCATCAACCGACCGTCACAGCTTATTGTCTGTCACCACTCCAGCATTATGGTGGGATTGGCATTCAAGTTCACGGGTCAAAGGAAATGAGCGCTAGCAGAAGGACAAGCTAGCTGGCTAACTATGAGCTCCATCCGTCTCTGGAGTGTCGTCAACTGCGAGCTGGGATGCTTTACGGCCCCCGGTGACATGCTTGTCACCATGACAACTGAACACAATCACGGTATCTTCTTTATTATGGTCAAATAATCACAAAAACGTTGGGTCGGCTCTACTGCGTTCTTTCCATGTTAACAATAATCCTAAGAACCCAGAACCGACCGTTGTTGGGCTATGCTTGTTTCCATGTCCTCGTTTTAGCATGTTAGCATGCTAATGTGACTGTGGCGGCGGGGTGTGGTTAGCTCAGCTGCCGAGGCGAGAGAGTGGGGCAGTGTTGCCGTAAGTACTTAATCTGGACTGATTGTCCCCCCTTGATAAGCAGCGAGCAGGACTGACAGAGGTCCAGACGCTCGGCGCCGCGGCGAGCAGGCGGAGTAGAAAGACCTGGCAAGCAGAAGTACCGCGTGTCAGCCTCTGTCCGAGACGCTATCCCGGCTACAATTATCTAATTAGCAAAAGCACAGTTATTACAATATGTTGAGTTGCAGGTTTCAAATACAAACTCCAACCCGGTGGGGGCGCTGCAGAGATTAATTCAGACTGTCACAAAAGTGTACGCAATTTGTCCTTTATTTCATCTTGATTCACGTAAAGGTTATTCAGATATTTCACACGTGAGAGGAACTGGACGCTGCATTGGTGACAAATGACACTAAGTGACCACGAATAGACACAATACAGTAAAAATAGATTTCAGAACAATCACAAATATTGATAAAGCATTAAGAAAACCCCCAAGCACACATTTCTATATGCATCTGAGAACAACTTTAGAGGATTAATGTAGTCCTCTACGTTTCAGAATAGTAATGAAACAGTGTTTTTACAGATTTATTGGTTTGCTATTGGCATTACTTTGTTATGTGTTTAAGAATATTGAATAAAATATAATGATACTCACTCTGACGGTTGATTTTAGATCCTGATCTTGTGTCCTTTGTGTGTCTGGACTGATAACTGGTGTCTACTATGCTATGATACATAATGTATGGTGAAGAATCTCCAGGTATGCCGACTTTTACATTTACAGATAAATTGAATGTTTAAATGCTTGTTTATTAAAACATACATCTTTAAAAAAAGAAAACGACAAAACCGGATTGCAAGGACACAAACGAACTACAAAGATATCTAAAACAATCCCAGAATAACAGCTACTAGAAGATCATCGATCTGATCCTTGTGCTCATTCGTTGAGGTTCCTACAGTGAAGCAGTTTTCCCGCCCGGTGAACAAAGAGCAGAGGCAGCACCAGGCTGCTGGGCAGAGACATCCACGGTACCGACATCAACATAGTGCACTTCTCACACGCCCCAGATGCGCGGTGGCAGAATAAAGAGCAGTAACTGTAGTCCCCACTAACCTCACCAACAGCACCCCTAGTATGACCAGGAGGGTGTAGAACGCCCTCATCTTTGCTCGGTCGACCCGCTGTCTGCCCGCCCCCCCCGGCCCCGGCCCCGGACCAATCAGAACGCGCAGAGCTGAGAGGCTGCAGAAGGAGACGACGATGAAGATGAAGGTTAAGGTACAATAAGGGAGGATGTAGATGAAATTGGTGTCCTTCACGAATGTCAAACCCACGATTGCAATGCAGAGCAGCCAAACACATCCGATGGAGACGTTCCGGACTCTGACGCCCTTCTGGTTCCTCAGGCCCAGGTAGGTGACGGGGTGAACGACGGCCAGGTAGCGCTCCACACAGGTCAGAGTGTGATAGTATAGCTGTCCGTACATGTTCATGGCAGTAAGGTACATGCTCCCCATGACCACTTCTGAGAGACGGGTAAAGACGCCAAAACAGAACAAAAGGTTCCCTACGATATTCATCAGCTCGATGGCGACCATGTGGTAGGTGAAGACGTCGGCGTGGCTCGTCGGAGTGCCGAGGCGCCGTCGTCTGAGTCCCAGGTGGACGACGTAGACGCAGGGAGGGAGGACCAGCAGGAGGCTGGAGACGGTGTAAGCGGTCAGGCTGGAGGCGCAGGAGGTGCTGTTGCAGTTTTGCAGGAAGTCGTATATATTGTCGGAGGAAGAGTCCAGAGTGGGAGAAGATGAGGAAGAGGAGTTGACTGACATGACTGGGGGGAAGAGGCACGAGTAGAGTGAATGAGAGACACACACACACACACACACACACACACACACTCAGTAAGTCATTTACATTAGTCACAGTAATGAGTCACATTTCCAACTCTTGATGTTATCACAGATTGCATCTTGTTTGACGTCTGATCCCGTCTCCCTGGTGTCCCTGGTGTCCCTGGTGTCCCTGGTCATCCTGGTGTCCCTGGTGTCCCTGGTCTCGCTGGGGTCTCCCTGGTGTCCCTGGTGTCCCTAGTCTCCCTGGTGTCCCTGGTCTCCCTGGTGTCCCTGGTCTCCCCGGTGTCCCTGGTCTCCCTGGTGTCCCTGGTGTCCCTGGTCTCCCTGGTGTCCCTGGTGTCCCTGGTCTCCCTGGTCCGTGTCTGTGTCGCCAGCGTTACTCTACTCTATTGGTTCTTTTGAGTGACAGCTCTCCTGATTTTAAGCCGTCCTGGATTTGAAAGGGAACAGAACCATCTTTGTGTCTCTTTGTCGTCCTTTTGGGTTGCGGTTTGCAGGTAAACTCTGAAGGTGTGATGAATGTGACTAAACAGGTTCAATTTTCTTGCACTCATATTGATGATGACACCGTTAAAATATAACGCTTTACCAGCTCTTACATGCTTAAATCACTCCCTAAATCTAACTAATGTTACCTGTGCTTGATCATATCATATACAATAACGTTATCTTTGCTAATGGCATATTGAGAAATGATTGTGTAGAATACGACCTTCGCAGACCTTTTGAAAGAAGAAAAACTTGGACATTTGACTGATATCTAAAGGCCCCAGTTTGAATCTGAAAATAAAAGCAAAATGACCAAAAACATCTTCATTGTCTGTGTCCACGGTAAAGCTTTTTAAGATTTAGTACGTTTATCCATGAAATGAAGCTGTAAAGACTAAAGATTAGATTAGATTAGATTCAACTTTATTGTCATTGCACAGGGGACAAGTACTGAGGCAACGAAATGCAGTGCAACCACTAAAAACACAGCAACAGCAACAACAGCAACTAAACAGCAACTAAAAACACTCACATTTCACCGTGGAACATATTGTCTGCAACTCATTTCTTTGACATTACAACAACTAAAACGTGAACAATCGAGTCTTCAGAACTTTCACAACAGAAATGAAGCCACATACTTACAAACATAGAACTACTGTCGAGCACATTGAACAAAGTTCAACAAACGAACACTTATTAGAAGTATTATTACTTTATCAAAAGTCACTTTATGTACATAAGAATATTGAATTAAAATAAACTCACTTTGACGTCGTTTTAGATTCCAAACTGTTTGATGTTCTGACCGTCGTCGTGTGTCTGAATGATCAGCTGGTGTGTTGTCAATAAATACTCACTGTGTGTGTGTGTGTGTGTGTGTGTGTGTGTGTGTGTGTGTGTGTGTGTGTGTTTTGCATGTTTTCTACCCAGTAGGAAATCGCTCATTCACTTCAAAATTATTTTGATTTGCATCTAATTTCTTTCCCCGATGCAGAAGAACACGACGCCACTGCTTTGCTCAAAGACACTTCAGCCGTTAATGATGATTTATTCAGTCATTTAAAAAAAAAACATTGGGAATGTTTGTGTTAATGCACATAAAAACTGCAACCACTATATTTTAGGATTATACATGCAAATACATTTCAGGGAACTATGTTTTCTTCAGGCACACAAGACAATACCAGCCTACAGGACATTAAATATACTTGCATATTAAATATGTACTTGCATCGTGTATTTCATTATTGGGAATGAGCCTGTTTTTATGTTTTTATGTTTTACGTGGAGGTGAGACTGGATTCACATGATCTGTAACTTAAAACCGGTGTTCATTCAAATCCCACCTGTCAGTCTCAGAAGGTCATTTGTTATTTTGAGACAAAAAGAGGCCGTAAAGGAGACTTTAGTCCAGCCTTTTGCTAACATGTTTCATATTTTATTCTGATTAAATCCCTGTGACTGTTTGTTCAATAGAACAAATGTTGCTTGTCTGGATCAAGACGTTTGCCAACGAGGAGGATCACATTCCAACAAAGAACCAAAGACACACAGCCGAAAGAAGATCAACAACCTAATCTGACCCGTGTCCTCAGTCCTCGACGGTCTTACGACACACAAGTTTTCCGGCCCTGTGAAGAAAGAGCAGCGGCAGCAGGAGACTGCTGGGCAGAGACAACCAGGTCAAACACAACCACACAATCCAATCAGACTGCATCAGGTCTTTTAAGCAATATATGACAAAGTTAGCTGCAGACGCCCCAAGCTTCAGCAACAGCACCCCCAGTATGACCGTGATGGTGTAGAACGCTCTCATCTTTGATTGGTCGACCCGCTGCCTGCTCCCCCCCCCGGGCCCCGTCCCCGGCCCTGGACCGATCAGAACACAGAGAACAGAAAGGCTGCAGAAGGAGATGAGGACGAAGTTAAA
Organism: Gasterosteus nipponicus; assembly: GCA_014132575.2. NCBI lineage: Eukaryota > Metazoa > Chordata > Actinopteri > Perciformes > Gasterosteidae > Gasterosteus > Gasterosteus nipponicus. The sequence continues at coordinate 1,264,662 of BMAF01000003.1, read as the reverse complement.
CAATGTGACGCAAAAGGAGAGGATGTATGAGGAAAAAAGCCCCCCCCAAAATAGTGTACTTATGTATGCGAAGCACAGCAGCCAAACACATCCGATGGAGACGTTCCGGACTCTGACGCCCTTCTGGTTCTTCAGGCCCAGGTAGGTGACGGGGTGAACGACGGCCAGGTAGCGCTCCACACAGGTCAGAGAGTGAAACAGCTGCTGGCCACACATGTTCATGCTAAAAAGGGTCATACCCGCAATCATCAATTCTATGGGACCACCGACGATGGCACAGATGCATAAAAGGTACCCCACGGAATTCATCAGCTCGATGGCGACCATGTGGAAGGTGAAGACGTCGGAGTGGCTCGCCGCCGTGCCGGAGCGCCGTTGTTTGAGTCCCAGGTAGACGACGTAGACGCAGAGAGGGAGGACCAGCAGGAGGCTGCAGACGGTGAAAGCGGTCAGGCTGGAGGCGCAGGATGTGCTGTCGATGCAGCTCTGCAGGTATGCAGACAAGTTGAAGGAGGAAGAGTTGGCTGACATGACTGTGGACAGGAGGCCTGAGTGGAATACGAGAGGAAGATAGTATTAATGAAAAATCAGAGGATCATTCATTTGATGGTAATTTCCACCCAAGGCGGGATGCTGTAACATTTCCCACCTGAATTATGCTGAACATTAATAGACAGGGACTCACAGTTTCAATTGCACATTGATTGAGATTATAAAGATTAAAGATGTTTAGAAAAGTAGTTGAAATAGTTGCAAAACAACAACAACAAACAACCCAAAATGACCAGAAACACTCTAAATGAAATTTTTAGATCAAACAAGAATATTATACAATCACACAATATATTTACTTATATACCCCTAAAATAAAATATGTGAAATGATCACATTAGCACATTAGAACACACTCACTCTGCCCGCAGTGGATTCAGGTCTCTCTGATCTTCTGTCCGCTGTGTCTCTGCACTGTGAGCGCTACAAATACTCATCGGTATCTGGAGGTTTTGCATGTTGTGCAACGCCAGACGCTGCTTTTTAACATTGCATTGTTTTTGATTGGCAGCTTCAGGGGCCTTTTGTTGTGTGTCTCCTTCACACACGTACAGTGTCTTGCTCAGAGACACTTGTTACTACTACACTCGTTACTACACTCGTTACTACTACACTCGTTACTAAACCCGTTACTACACTCGTTACTACTACTCGTTACTACACTCGTTACTACTACACTTGTTACTACACTCGTTACTACTACACTCGTTACTACACTCATTACTACTACACTCGTTACTACACTCGTTACTACACTCGTTACTACACTCGTTACTACGTTACTACACTCGTTACTACACTCGTTACTACACACTCGTTACTACTACACTCGTTACTACTACACTCGTTACTACTACTCGTTACTACACTCGTTACACTCGTTACTACACTTGTTACTACACTCGTTACTACTACACTCGTTACTACTACACTCGTTACTACTACACTCGTTACTGTAACAGGGCACAGTGCACCAAGGAAAGATGCACATTGTGTATATATTTGTTATGGATCATTTGTGCTTATTCACCTCATCTTTCACCAACTGGATGTGTGACATGTTTCAAATGAGCTTATTCAAATCAAACACCTGTCAGTCTGTGTGTCGCTTGTTATTTTGAGACCTATGCAGGCTGTAAACCACACCATAGTCCAGTCCTTTGCATAAACCTGTTGGGTATTTTATATTTTAATGAAGCAATCATCAATCAATGTGACTATTTGTTTAATTTGCTCATTTGGATTGAGACATGTACCAACTGGGGGAATCCAAATTACCACAAAGACAAATAAAAAGAATACAGAGAGACATAAAACATTTCCAGTGGAATAAAAAAAGAGATGCATTACTCAATAAAATGTTACAACAATTAGAAGAGACAAAAATGATGTAGAATCTAAAATGATGTAGACAAAAATGATGTAGGAAAATACATTTCCTGAATAAATAATCTAATGAGATACGGCTTCTGGTGTGCAAAGCCGTTTTCCCCGCCCTGTGCAGAAAGAGCAGAGGCAGCACCAGGCTGCTGGGCAGACTGAACCACGGCAATGAAAGCCACGTGGTGCACTTCTCCGCCTCCCCCACATTTGCAGAGTTATACAGAACAGAGGTAACTGTAGTCCCCCCGGCCCTCACCAGCAGCACTCCCAGTATGACCATGATGGTGTAGAACGCCCTCATCTTTGCTCGGTCGACCCGCTGTCTGCCCGCCCCCTCTGCCCCCGGCCCCGGACCAATCAGAACGCGGAGAACAGAGAGGCTGCAGAAGGAGACGACGATGAGGATGAAGGTTAAGGCACAATAGTGGTAGATGAAGTTGTAATCGTTTTCCTCCACAAATAGGGCAAACGTGTTTGCAAAGGAGAGCAGCCAAACACATCCGATGGAGACGTTTCTGACTCTGACGCCCTTCTGGTTCTTCAGGCCCAGGTAGGTGACGGGGTGAACGACGGCCAGGTAGCGCTCCACACAGGTCAGAGTGTGCAACAGCTGCTGGCCACACAAGTGGATGGCGAAAAAGACAATACCCACCAGCATTTCTGGGAGACCAGCGAGGACGCCACAACAGCATAAAAGGTACCCTACGATATTCATCAGCTCGATGGCGACCATGTGGAAGGTGAAGACGTCGGAGTGGCTCGCCGCCGTGCCGGAGCGCCGTTGTTTGAGTCCCAGGTGGACGACGTAGACGCAGGGAGGGAGGACCAGCAGGAGGCTGCAGACGGTGAAAGCGATGCTGCTGGAGGCGCCGGCTGGACTTCTGTAGCAGTTCTGCAGGAATTCAAAGATATTGATGGAGGAAGAGTTGGAAGGAAGAAACGAGGAAGAGGAGTTGACTGACATGACTGGGGGCAAGAGTCAGGGACAGAGAGGATAAGAGAGAAAGATAAGAGACAATCTTAAAATCTCTTCCCACAAAAGGTCCTTCTAAACGTCCTCATCTTACGCACTCTTTAAGCTAAACACACTCACAACAGGTAGATATATTGATCAAAATCATCACAACGTGGTTGATAGATACCTATCTTCTACAGAATTACCTTTCACATTTGTTTTTGATTGAACAAGAATATTATTGGACAGATATAATATTCGTACTTTAAAATCAGGTAATGAAGCATTAAAAAAAAACAAATGAAGAACAATATCACATGAAGAGTGTAAACTAACCGCCATTATTCGTAACAGATGTCACTCTAATGAATTAAACTGATCGAATTTCCACCATGAAAATACACCTACTTTCTTTGCAGTGTTTGATTGTGATCCTTCTGATATTCTGTGCGCTGTGTCTCTGGCCTGTGGACTGGTGGACTGTCTCTGGCTGCAGCGTAAATGTGCGTCTGTGTGTGAATGTTTTGCATATCACGTAACCCAAGAATTGCTCCAACAGGGGGAGCTGCTTCTGAACCTCGACCCTCAGATTTACAGGCGCTGATCCGCATCCCGACTGCTTCACACTGGTCTGTGACCTCCAGTGAGAGTTGGAGATGCCATTAGGACCACATCATCTGCATAAAGCAGCGATGAGAACGGTGGAGCCTCCCCCTCCTCCCCCCGACTACGCCCCAATATCCATGTAAACCACCAACCGGACTGGTGACAAGGTGCCGGCCTGGCGAAGGCCGACGCCCACCGGAATCGACTCCGACTGACGGCTTCCTGTCTGTACTGGGCGTGCTGGGATTGGACGGCCCCTTGGACTCGGTTTGGCATGTTGGCATGCTAACACTTACTAAACATCTAGCCTTCATAAGTTTGATGAAAGCAGCATTTCAACACATATTAAACAGCGTGTTCACTTGGCAGGGCTGTTTATTCATTGATTGGTGATTGGCATATGATTCATCAGAATTACATGAAAATACACTCAATTTGGATTCCAAACTCTCTGATCTTTGGTCCGTTGTGTGTCTGAGCTGGTGTGCTGTGTACATTTGAATCTGTGTGCGTGTGTGTTGCATATTTTGTAAGTAAAGCATTGCTCATTCACTTTGAATTGCTTTGGATGTGCATCACCTCAGTAATAAATCCAGGGGACACACAAAAACATGTCAGAGTCGTTATTGCTTCAATTTATTTAGTCATTTAAAAACACATGTTACACAAGAAAGGAATCAATTAGTGTACATAAAAGCTCTAATCAGGTTTGTTATAAGTTTCTTAAATCAAAAAGCTTGATAAATATGCAAACTGAATACCCAACATTGTTAATATGGAAGAACTTTGACTTACGACTAAGAATCTCCGGCTTTGCTGTCATTTACATTTTTATCAGGAAACATTTATTGCCATAATATGTCAGACATACAATATATAAACTGAAAGGTTTTATGTCTCGAGATGTTAAATGCTTTAAAATGAGATCACTTCACAAGCTGGAGTTTTTGCATTTTGGAGACAGATCAGCGACCAGCGAGATAAATATGACGCATTAAAACCAGATGCACATTGTGTGATACTTTACTGTAAATATTTCTGTTCTTGGTGAATGTGTTTGTGTGGATGTTAAAAAGAGCTGTCATGTAAGTGTGCGTCCCTTGTCATTTGGGGATCCAAACAGGCTGTAGACTAGTACAGTCTTCTGCTAGTAAATTTGAATTTTCTATATTTGATCACAGTGACTATTTAGTTAGTATTGCTGGATTGTTGGAGTCATTTTCTGGAGAGAGAGAAACAACACAATGGCATCTATTCAATGGGATGAAACATTCTCTTCAAAAGCCACTGTGAGGAACATTCCCCCGGAGGGACGGGAGGCTCACGAGGACCAGGACTTTGGGGAAGAGAAGACAGGTCTGGTATGCAAACTGAGGATGTGCTACTCTGATCCCTGTTCTGATCCATTTCCGTTCTTACAACAAAGCAGTTTCCCTGCCCGGTGCAGATAGAGCAGAGGTAACACCAGACTGCCGGGCAAACCGAACCACACTCCCGCCAGCAACAGGTCACAGCGGACCTGCTCGCTCCACGCCAGCGAGTTGTAGGCTGACAGGACGAGCAGGTATCCCCCGAACCGGAACAAATGAGTTCCCAATATGGCCGTGATGATGTAAAAGGCCCTCAACTTGGACTGGTCCACCCTCTCCCGGCCGCCGGCCCCGTCCCCCGGCCCCGGACGAATCAGGGCGCGGAGAACAGAGAGGCTGCAGAAAGAGATGACGACTACGGAGGACACCGAGAGACAAAATAAAAGGCGGAGCTCATAAACATGTTTAGGCCAAACAACCCGAGAAAAAACAGCCAAACGCATCCGACGGCAACATTCCTGATCCTGACCCCGCCCCTCTCCCTCAGCCGCAGGTAGGTGATCGGATAGACGACGGCCAGTCGGCGCTCCACGCAGGTGAGGATGTGGAAGGGAACCTGCCCGTTGGTGGCGACTGAGATGACGTACGCGCCGATCCTCACCAACAACGTTGCGTCGGCCAAGGCGCCGCAGCAGTAGAAGGCGCACCCGAAGACGCAGATCATCTCCGTGGCGACCAAGTGGTAGGTGAAGACATCACAGTGGCTGGCCGCCTTGGAGCCCTGTCGCCGCCATCTTTGGACGCCCAGGTAGAAGACCAGGAGGCAGAGAGGGAGGAGGAGGAGGACGTCGGTGAAGCAGAAGGCAATGAAGATGAGGAAGCCGGATCTGTAGTTGAAGCAGACTTCCATGTTCGGGACGAGGGAGGAATTGGAGGAGGAGACGTGAGGGTGAAGGTGGGAGGCGTTAAAGGGGGACAAGGAGTTCAGGGACATGACTGTTGATGAGGAGGTTCGATGAGGAGAAGACAACAGGAGACAATTAGGACCAAATCGGAGAGCGATGCATTGTGACATGAGAGAGGCTTTACACACGTGGCGCATAAATGTTGTTTTCTTTGCAAACTCAAACACATCGATTTAAAAAGCAGATACTCACTTTTCAGCAGTGCGTCTTCTTGAGCTTCTATGAGCTGGTCTCCGGACTGGACTGACGATCTGCTTTGGCAGGTCTTTATATATCTGTGGTTTGCGTGCGAGTGCGATTCCATCTGCGTTTTTCTTCTTTGTGTTTACGTGTGCGATGATGGAGTTTCTTTTGCATGAGCCTTAAAGGTATCGTATTAAACTGTTGGAACTTTATACTCTAAATCTCAGAAGGGAAATGTCCCGTTTGGCTGTGGGATTGTATGACATTCAAATGAGGATCATCTGAGACTTTGATGACACACAAAGACACAATATACATATTTTTTAATGAAAGCAGACCATTTGAAAACAAAAGTTCCACTCTATAACATTTAGAAAAACTATCACTTCAGTTTTGTTTCTTCTTTCTGCGGCTTCATAGTTGTATTTTGTTTTTCTGCTATAACGTGTTTCTCAGGCGCGCTGGTGTTGCGACTGTCTCTTTAAGACCACCGGTCTGCTCTGATTGGCTCCCTGAAAAACTAACTTGCCAGTGTTGGACTTGGAGGCCGTGAGTTCATCCTGTCTTGTCCACTTTAAGTACACAGCCAATACAGATAACCGTAATAAGTACAACTAATGAATCAAATAAATTAGATTTTTGCCACTGAAAACGATAGAGGATTACTTCCTAATTAATCATTTACAGTCCACTAGATGACAGCTTTAATCAGAAAGTGCATCCCAGCCCAACGATGAGCTGAGCTTCTTTTAAATGTGTCTATAACACCTTAGTTGTTATGCCAGTAACAAACAAAAACACATTCTAATTGTTTTACCTGGACAAGATATTTAGACACATGTAATGAACAGTATAAAAGATATGATGAAATAACAATGTGAGGGAAGCAGGTACAGAGACCTTTTCATATGTTGGCCCACCAACAAACAACGAAGTGCTCGCTCGTAGCTCGTAGCTCTACACATCCTGCTCCTTGCATTGTGTGAGAAACAAAAATAAGTATCTGTTGTTGTGTAATTTCTATGTTCATGCTACACGCCCAAATCAATTCCATTTTAACTTTGACACAAGTTTTAGCCCGTCAAAGTGTTTCATTTTTTCCCATTTAAAGTAAAGCATATATTTCCCGGCTGAGCATGAACGCACCACAATCCCTTAAATGAGCTGTCCGGGGTTCTGAAACCCTGAACCTCTTCATCCGGGTACCCACACCACGTCAGACGATGCTGGCGTATCGCGCCGTCTCGTTTTGACACACACACACACACACACACACACACACACACACACACACACACACACACACACACACACACACACACACACACACATTCACACGCACACGTACACACTCACACACACATACATGCACACATACACGCACACATATACACGCACGCAATAGGGAGCAGCGCTGCGGAATGTCTCGTGCGCCGAAAAGAGGCTCGCGGGTGGCGGAAAGCAACGTGCTGACGTAAAAGGAAACGTGACGCTCACTCCGAAGATCGTCTGTGATGGACGAAGAAGAACACGAAGAGTTTAAGCTCCTCCTTTCCCCCGTGCGTTGAAACACCGTGAGAGTTATCCACTCGCATGTCTACATCGTGTTTTTATTTATTGTATATTATTAATCCATTATATTATTAATTTGTCTAATAATTTACTTCTTCCTCCTTTAATTATTGTATTTTTCAAAGGATATTTTTCTGCCTTTTTTATATACAGCATTTAGAGCTTCACTTTGTGTACGAAATTTGATAATAATTCAAAATATATACATGTTTACAAAACATATACATATATAAACAATAGCATTATTCATATTATGTTTATAGTTTTCTTTGGTTTGCGTATTTTCTATGTAATTATTTATACCTTTACATTATTACCTCCTGCCTGTGCCTGAAATATGTATTTAATGTTGTCAATCTGGACGCTGCAGGGTTTGTTTACTGCAGTGTGATCCATCTCAGCATGAGACGATCTTTGTATCTCTCTCTCTCTCTCTCTCTCTCCTCTCTCTCTCTCCCTCTCTCTCTCTCTCTCTCTCTCTCTCTCTCTCTCTCTCTCTCCCTCCACCTGGGTTTGTTCTGGAAATCATCGGCATCCACCACCGATTTGAGTAAAATAAACGGACCACATCGACGTTAATCGGAGGATTTCTTTCCCTGACTTCAGCCCAACAGCTGCGGATAAAAGCTTCATTTATAATCATCTATATTTAATATCTTATCGAGCCCTGTCGGTTTTTTCTCCGGTCAAGTGATGTCTGTCGCGGGGTTCAAGAAGCAGTTCCATAAAGCCACTCAGGTAAGAGTGTATTTACGCGTGATGTAGTACTACATTTATTCATACAGGTCAGCATAAAAGGTAAACAATGTCATATATATGAATATAAATGGTGACTTTATCTGTATTCTGTAAAAAAATAAACATTAAATCCCGTTATATGTTGACGGTATGAATGGGGTAAATATATTAGTGAGAATAGGACAGTAGAACATGAACGTAGTGTGGATGTGAATCCAGTAGCAGGGTGTACCCTCACACACCCCTCATCTGTTACATAATGTACCATCCCAGTGTGTGTCTGTGTGTGTGTGTGTGTGTGTGTGTCTGTGTGTGTGTGTGTGTGTGTGTGTGTGTGTGTGTGTGTGTGTGTGTGTGTGTGTGTGTGTGTGTGTGCGCAGGGCCAATTCCCTGTTGCTGCAGACAACAGGGAATTCCCTCCATTCCTTCTACGCATCGTCTGTCCGTCTTCTTATCTGCTTAATGTCCCTCCGTCTTCTTTTCCGCCATCGAGCAGCAAGACCTCCACTGAAGACATCCCTCCATCTCCTCCATCCCTCCATTATCTCTCTCCCCTCCATCCCTCCATCATCTCTCACTCCTCCATCCCTCCATCATCTCTCACTCCTCCATCATCTCTCACTCCTCCATCCCGCCATCATCTCTCACTCCTCCATCCCTCCATCAACTCTCTCTCCTCCATCCCTCCATCATCTCTATCTCCTCCATCCCTCCATCATCTCTCTTTCCTCCATCCCTATCTCCTCCATCCCTCCATCAGCTCTATCTCCTCCATTCCTCCAGCTCTACCTCCTCCATCCCTCCATCATCTATCTCCTCCATCCCTCCATCATCTCTCTCCTCCATCCCTCCATCATCTCTCTCCTCCATCCCTCCATCATCTCTCTCCTCCATCCCTCCACCAGCTCTATCTCCTCCATCCCTCCAGCTCTATCTCCTCCATCCCTCATCATCTCTTCCTCATCAACCTATCTCCTCCATCCCTCCACCAGCTCTATCTCTCCCTCCATCCTCCATCCCCATCATCTCTCACTCTCATCCCTCCATCTCTCTCTCCTCCATCCCTCCACCAGCTCTATCTCCTCCATCCCTCCATCATCTCTCTCTCCTCCATCCTCATCATCTATCTCCTCCATCCCTCCATCATCTCTCTCCTCCATCCCTCATCATCTCATCTCTCCATCCCTCCATCATCTCTCCTCCTCCATCATCTCTCTCCTCCATCCCTCCACCAGCTCTATCTCCTCCATCCCTCCAGCTCTATCTCCTCCATCCCTCCATCATCTCTCTTTCCTCCATCCCTATCTCCTCCATCCCTCCACCAGCTCTATCTCCTCCATCCCTCCAGCTCTATCTCCTCCATCCCCCCATCATCTCTCTCCTCCATCCCTATCTCCTCCATCCCTCCACCAGCTCTATCTCCTCCATCCCTCCATCATCTCTCTCTCCTCCATCCCTCTCTGTTCTCCATTCCAGACTCGGCCTCCACCCGTCGGTTTTCAAACCTCCTCCTCTTCTCTTTGCTTTCTGAACCCTCTTTGTCTGCAGTCGTGCTGTTTGGTCACGTTATTATTTATAAATCCCAACTCAAGGTCCCTTCTTCTTTATTTAAAATGAGAGAATGAGGGAAACGTGTCTTCTCGCTTGACTTTCTGCTTCTCATTGTCGACACGGTTGATGATGATGATTGATCATTAATGAGGTTCGGGCGAAGTAAACATTATGGAGACGTTACTTTGAGCAAACGGCATCCAAGGTGTCGTGCTGGTTGTTACTTTATTAGTGTGATGACCAAGGAGACGTTCTGCTCTGCTACGCATCGTGAAGACAAAGCTATCCAGTGTCCAGGCCAACGTCTGTCAATCAGCGCGTAGCCCCGCCCTAAAGCCCCCTGCTGTGTGGTCTGAACTGCACCCTGTTGAACACAATGAAACATAGAGAATATATCCAGGCTTTATTTCCAAAGTAAACATCTCTCACTGATGTTGTATTATGATCCAGATGAGATTTGAACCTGTGGACCCGCGGACATGTAACCGTGGGCAACGGGCGGATGCTGTGCATCAGAGGCGGCGGATGATTACTGATGATTATTTTTAGACGAGAGCAGCAAACGTTAAGACTTTACGCCGCAAAACAGCGGCTTCCTGCACCGCCGAGACCCGAGCGCAGGACACGTCCCAGCATGTGTGCGTGTGTGGACAAAAACAACCAGAGACAAAGTCCTCCGGCCCTCACAACCAAGATGGCCGCCATCAGCGGCGAGAAACGAGACACCTTGGTGTCACCTGGCTGAATAAAACATGAGGGCGAGAGAGATCAATGATCACACGTGCACAGAGGAGAGAAGGCGAGTCAGTGACAAGCACTTCCTGTTTCTCATCTGCTCCTGCTCATTACTCACCGCTGAAACGTCCTCCATGTGAACCTCGTCCGCCGTTTTTCAATATCATTATTCCCGCTTTTAAAGTTTTTCATAGTTAAATTTCCGGTAAATTGAAGTACCCACCTTCAGTACTTTTCACAATAAAAGCCTTCCAGTTGCTTAAACATAATTATCCTATGGTAGTATTTAATTAGTTTTTGCAGAATTCCATATTTTGTTCTTCACTCATAAAATATGATTGATGATGAATACTAAACATTCTTTGTTAAGTACTTTTCATCCCAACTCGCCACACGAGGGAGATTATTCAGCACCTCGCGTCTAGCACCAAGACTACTTCTCTGAGGAGGTTTGTAAAGTTTCCACCAACTCATCCATCCACTTCAACCACAGGCGTCTATGAGAAAATGACTCAACGAGCAGACCACACAGCAGGGGATGCTTCAGGGCGGGGCTTACACTGATTGACAGGTCTCAAACCACGATGTTGTTGGCTCTCAGACCGTGTTTTTGTTTTGTCGTACAGCAAAACGTTGCCAGTCGAAAATGTGGAGCTCAGGGTTACTTCATTCATATGGAGTTTATAGTCGTATTATTTACTGTTAAACATCAGCAGACGTGACTTTATCGGATCAAAGCTCAACAGAAATCCAGAAAACGCCAAAAAGCCACTTTTATACCGTTTTTGAGGCCTTTTTAATTGAATGAATGAGACCTTGAGGACAGTGAGAATCCAGTGAGGAAGAGGAGAGGATGGATATGAAGGAGAGAAGAGGTAGAACAAGAAAGTCATTGTTTATAAAAGGTCAGAGCTTTTCAAAATAAAGCGGCAATTAAAGACAAATAAATAAGCCCAATTTAAGACAAAATGACGATATTTAGAAACAAACTGAACAAAGAAATCACCTTCAAACCCTTTTACGAGTAATAACAACAGGAAGTTTGAACAAAAACTAGAGAATATTATCTTTTTGATAGGAAAGATAGAGACTTTCCTGTGAGACTTCCGCCTCCCTCCCTCTCTCTCTCTCTCTGCCTCCACGCCAAACCCTCGGCACCGTGTTGTCATGGCAACCGCACACACACACACACACACACACACACACACACGTGGGTGTGTGAAGAGAAAGCAGGCGTGACGCAAGCACACGCGCTCGCCGAGCTCTGGTTGGCTCTCTCAATAATTGATGGTCGCTGGTGCCGGAGCGTCAGACGGAGGGCGAGTGAGAGCTTCCGGGACCTTCTGGTTTATCTGTCTGACCTTTGACCCCTGACCTCCTTGCCGTCGGTTCGCCCGGAAGTGTGCCGGTTTTGTTCGCTGAGGCAGGGGGCATTCTCATTGGTCGGTTTGAATGTCACACAGAAATAAAGTCCTGCAACTTCTCGACCTCAGCACCAGTAAGGATTCGTCTCCCGAGTGACGTCCGTCTGATGGTCCTGCCTCCTCTAAAGATATCGGACAGGTCTAATTGTGTGTGTGTGTGTGTGTGTGTGTGTGCGTGTGTGTGTGTGTGTGTGTGTGTGTGTGTGTGTGTGTGTGTGTGTGTGTGTGTGCGTGTGGTTGCAGACCATAAATCTTCTGGAACAAGAGAATCGATTCACAGCAGAGGAGACAAACCATCCACTCATCTTTCCTTTCTTGCTCTTTCTTTATTCCCCTCTCCTGTCTTTGTGTTTTCAGTCACGTTACATTGACGCACTGAACATATCGCTGAGCTGCCGTGCGGCCTAAAGTCATTCCCTCACACACCATCTCCAGTCGGAGTGATCGCCCTACGGCGGCTTTCTGCGCTTTGTGTGTCTTTGTGTTTGTCGCCTCATCCGTCCTGAGCTGAAGAGCCAGCTGCAGCTGCACGGACAGAAAGTCTCCCTTTCTTGCCACATCGTGACCTGCGGAAAGGCTCAAAAGAAGCACATTATTCCATCAGAAGGGGACGTGCGGCCGCTCCTCACCCCCCGTGGGAAGGTTTCCCAGGAGGCTTCGGCTTTAGGACTGGGTTGGTCATTATAAAGCAGCTGATGAGTTATCTTCATGACTCAAGGCCCGCCTCCAAAAACAAACACGTCACAGACTATATATATCCCTGCCGGTCCGTCCTCCTCCTCTTCCTCCCCTGGTGGTGTTAACAATGCACGACTGTTGCTGTCCTAATCTAACCGACGGTCAACATGCATCTGCAGAGCACCGACAACCTGCGGGAATTGCACGTTGCCGCGATTGGCCAGTCCGCTGTCAAGGGGCGGGACTAAGTGCATGGCTAATTAGCGTATTGAGTTTGGATAACAATGGCTCCAACAGTTGTTTAATCCCGTCTCAACACAGATGACACAGCAGGCTTTGACGAGTCCGTTTGCTTCTCTGACTTAATTCCCTTTCTGTCTCTTTAAATGTCTTTTTATCTCTTCAAACTGATTGGACGCCTCGTCTCCTTCCTGCTCCTCCTGCTCCTCCTCTCCTCCTCTCCTCCTGCTCCTCCTGCTCCTCCGTCTCTCTGCGTGGGGATTAAACAGCTGCTGCGTCTCACGTTTCCTCGTCTGAGGCGTAGCTTCTATCCGGGGGAGAGAAGAGACGTTTGGGGTTCTTCATCATTTCCTGAACCTCTGATGATGCCTGATGTCCTCGCTGCTCAGAGGAACCTGGCGCAGAAACAAAGTTTTTGTTTCGTGTTTTGTTTTGTGAATTAATCCTGATATTTTTTTAAGGATTTTTCCCTTCATGAAACGGACGATGAAACGTGTAAGCAACAGAAGACTCGTTAACCTCCAAAATAAGATAATCCGGCTTCACAAAGGTCGCAGAGTCGAGTTGAAGAGGGAGCTCGTCCTCCAATTCGTCCCATGAAAATCTGCCTTTGTCTTTTCCAATAACAGGTTGGTGGAAAAACATCTCTAGAAACTGCCGACTCGGCTTTGGCCACACGCGTTCTGTTCCCTCCAGTTTCTTCTATACCGAACCATTGAAGGGGTTCAGATGACGCCGCGGCCGATTCGATCCGAGCACTGCAGGCAATTACCTAACGATGAGACGGGAATGTAGATTTGGGATTAATAGCCGGAGACGTCTCTCAATCCAGCCTTCTATCCATCTCCGGTGCAAGATGCTGCTGAGTGTTTTGGAACGGTTCTCATTGTCCTGATGGTCCTCCGGGCCGTGTCGAGATCTCTGCTCCTCCTGCTGCTGTCAGGGCGCCGCGGCCCCTGACCTCCTCGCCGTGAGCCCCTTGTGATGGCGCTCTGAGAAGACAAGGGCCGGAAGCCAAGAAGGGGAGAGAGACGGGAGACAAAGGGAGTGAAGAAAGGGGCGAGGAGGAGATGGAGAAATATAGCTGGGGGAGGAAGGGGAACAGATGGAGTTCAGTTCATGCCTCAGTGGTCTAGAAGGTTCTCATCTCTGCACGCGTGTGTGTGTGTGTGTGTGTGTGTGTGTGTGTGGTTCTTGGAAACATGGGAGCACCCAGTCAGATTCCTGTCTCCATGGCAACTGCATCTTCATCCTCATCTGTCTGTCCTTCTCACTTCTTGCCTGTTGTTTTTGTATTTCATTACGCACTTATTATTTTCATTACTGTTCTCTCTCTCACCCAAGGTGTGTGTGCATTGATGTGTATTAATGTACATACATGTGTATGTTTCTACATAATTATATATATATATGTACATATGTATATATATACTGTATATATATACAGTATATATATATTATATATTTATCTGTTTTTTGTGATTTCTGTTGCAGAAAGTCAGTGAGAAGGTTGGAGGAGCAGAAGGAACCAAGCTAGATGATGACTTTAAGGAAATGGAAAAGGTAAATACTTAATATACTGAATCTACACCTCAAGAAAATCAAACCACTATAAAAGAATAAAACATTTAAATATAGATGGCATTTAAATGTAGAAAACCTTTCTTTCACAGTCACGTTGCTGTTGAAGTGTTTTAAGTCTTAAATGCTCCAAACATCGACTTTCTGCATCACCCAACAGTTCACATTAAATATGTCAGTTTTTCTTGTTTTGGTGCAGGTCAGATATTTAAATATATCTAAACTAAGCTCCCTCATTCTTACCACTTCAGGGGATTTAACACCGTAGACGGCTATGGCCGGTTAGCTTAGCTTAGCATAAACAGTCTGCCCCCCCGAGAGCGAGCACTTTGTTTGGACTTGTTGAGCTTCAGAGTTCTTGGCGGATCTCTTTTCCTTCCATCTCCAGTCTTTATGCTAAGCTAAGCTACCCTGCAGGCGGCTGTAGCTTCATAGCGGACATAACGGTCGTCTCCCACAACGACCCCCGCTGTGTTTTTCCCTGCAGAAGGTGGACGTCACCAGCAGAGCGGTGTTGGACATCATGACCAAAACTACAGAGTACCTTCAACCTAATCCAGGTATCAAGCCCACACAAGCCACTCGGGTTGCCACGGCAACAGCGCGCGCAAATCAGGCACTGACGTTTTGAACCCTCGCCACCTCGCAGCGTCCAGAGCCAAGCTGAGTATGATCAACACCATGTCCAAGATCCGCGGGCAGGACAAAGGGCCTGGGTACCCGCAGGCCGAGAGCGTCCTGGGAGACGCCATGTTGCGGTTCGGACGGGAGCTCGGGGACGAGTCCAGCTTCGGTAAGCACACACACATGTACGGGTGCTGTGTTCTACTAATGGCGTGTTAGCTCAGAGGGGCGTCAGCCGCTTTCCTTCACCCCCAGTTTCCAGAGTCAGTGGACCAGTTGTTGTAAAACTGCTCCAACAATGAGTCACACAATAACAACAAGAGAGCAATAACTGATCACTTCTCTCTGCCTCTCGTGCCGTCTGCGAAGGCCTGGCACTGATTGATGCCAGCGAAGCGATGAAGGAGCTCGGCGAGGTGAAGGACGCTCTGGACATGGAGGTCAAACAGAACTTCATCGACCCGCTGCAGAACCTCCACGACAAAGACCTAAAGGAGATACAGGTGAGCACAAAATCCTCTGGGATGAAGACACAAGGTCATCTGAGATGATGGATGACAGTCACATTACGTGTCACAGAGGCTGTGTAAGAGCTTATCAAAAGGTCCTAAAAGGTCTCCGAACCCATTTGTGTTTCTTTCCCCTCCGCGTCGTCTGATGGCCCCTCCACTGCAGCACCACCTGAAGAAGATGGAGGGCCGCCGCCTGGACTTCGACTACAAGAAGAAGCGGCAGGGGAAAGTCCAGGATGACGAAATCAAGCAGGCGCTGGAGAAGTTCGACGAGAGCAAAGAGGTGGCCGAGCAGAGCATGTTCAACCTGCTGGAGAGCGACGTGAGGACTTCTCTTTAATAATGTCTGCCAGTTATTACCGAGATCCCTCAAGTGTCTTTGTTTCATCCATGAAGAAAACCCAAAACTAATATGTTTAATTCCCTTCGTAAGAGGAACACAAGAGCAACACATTCCAGAAGCCGGAATCATTCACCGTGTTTGCTTGAAAATGAACTTGAATGATCGGAATAGTTGTAGATGATCGGCTATCAGTCGACGCAGCTCGATTCTTCGCAGTAGTAATCAGTTGACCTTGATAGAGTTAAACGTAGACCGATAGTGCAGCGATTTGACATTTAGAGCAAGACAAAAGAGCAAAGGAAATCTGAGAAGAAAAGGACAGATTTGGCTGTGAGGGGAACTGCAGAATCCTGTGCCAGGCCAGACCAGCATGGCCCAGCATGGTTCAGATACAGGACAGGTTGAGCTGTTGGAAAACAGAAAGTTTTGTGTGTGTGTGTGTGTGTGTGTGTGTGTGTGTGTGTGTGTGTTGTAGATCGAGCAGGTGAGCCAGCTGGCAGCGTTGGTTCAAGCTCAGCTGGAATACCACAGCCGCTCTGCTGAGATCCTCCAACAGCTCTCCAGCAAGATGGAGGACAGGTAGTCATCACCCTGTGTGCGCCGACCTTTTTGGTCAACGAGAACCGATCGAAAAAGGTGGTGTTTTAATCTTTTTGTGTCTGCCGCTTCCAGGATAAAAGAAGTGTCCGCTAAGCCCAGGAAGGAGTACGCCCCCAAACCCAGAATGACCCTGGAGCTGCTGCCGCCCAGCGAGAGCCACAACGGGGGCATCCACTCTGCCAAATCGCCCGGAAGATCACCAGGTACCGAGCGGGGGGGGGGCTCTGGGTTGTTGAATGAGTGCTTGGCCAAACGACAAGAATTTAATTTCCTTATCAGACTGCATGAGAAAGCAAGAATAGCACATCATCCCACAATGCATTTCTCTGAACTATGCTGTATCTTGTGGAATCATATTGGGCTCATAAATGCTCTAATAGATGCTTTTCGCATTCTCTAAAGTCACCACCAGGGGGCGACTCCTCTGCTCCCATAGAAGTCTATGAGAAAATGACTCTTCTTCTCTACTACTTCTCTCTTGATTTATTCAGTCAACATTGTAAACATGAGTTTATGGTTTCAATCTCTAGTTTCAAGTATTCTTCAATACAGCATGATGTTCATTTAGTGCAGGCGTAAAGAAGGGGATGCTTTAGGGCGGGGATACACACTGATTGACAGGTTGCCCCCTGATGGACATTAGAAAGAATGCAAGTTTGAGGATCTTAAGTACAGAGGTTGTCGGCCCTTAAAAACTTGAAACATTCTATAATATTAATGCGTCCCAGCCCCCCTGGACCAGCCCTGTTGCCGAGCGCTCTACGACTTTGAACCGGAGAACGAAGGCGAGCTGGGCTTCAAGGAGGGCGACGTCATCACCCTGACCAATCAGATCGATGACAACTGGTACGAGGGCATGATCAACGGCCAGTCGGGCTTCTTCCCCATCAACTACGTGGATATCCTGGTGCCGCTTCCTCGTTAGGGCCACGACCCCCCCCACCGAACTCGATCTAGTACCCCGGAAAAAAAAACTGCAAAACTATGCCCTCCTTCCACTCCTTCTTCTTCTGTACTTCTTGCTTCCACCTGATGAAGGACACGAGGGTGGCGTGAGATGGGGGCGGTGGGACGGGGATTACAGGAGAAGAAGAAGGAAAGGGGGTGAGGAGTGGCAGAAGGCAACAAGGCTGACCTGCCCTCCTGTGTGCTTACCGCTCTCTCAGCAGGGGCATCTGACCCCCGTCACGCGCCCAGCTGCTGCTGTTCTACTGTACCTCCTGTAAAATGCTCCTTCTCTCTCTGCGTCTGAGTCTCAGCGGCTGTGTGCATGGAGCAGCCGAATCACACATGAATGATAAGCCTGGGGGCGGCGGGGTCGGTTTTCAACGGCGCAGCATCAGCACATTACCTTTGGATTAAAAGTCGCACCTGCCATACGTCGATTTTTACAGGACGAAGAAGGAACGTACACCTTTTTGTCTTATGAATGGGGACGTTTTCGATGTTCGAGGGTCGGGAAACTTCTCTCAACTCGTCGATGAACATCAAAAGTTAAAACTGTGTTTGGCCAGGAAGCAGCGATATGCTAAAACCACCAGCAGGCGGCAGTCGAACAGAACCAAGAGGGTCTGTGTACTATTCTGACTTAACCATGCACAGTGTTTCGTGTGTGCTGTGTGGGTTAGATCCTCGTTACCTCGTCTTATATGTGGCTTCTTTTGATTGTGCGACTGTGTGAACGGTTTCAGGCGTTCTGAAATTCCTGCTTTGCGTCCTCGGCCTTCGATGACACTCATCGGGAGGTATTTGTCTGACTTGTCTTGAAATAACCCAGATTGATATGAAGCCCTGCGGGTGATATGTGGTTTGGATTTCGGCAGGTGACCTTTGTCCCACTAAACATTCCAGAAGGCGTAGGAGTCTACGGGATTCCGGCCACAGTTCTGGATCCCTCATAAAGGTTCTTGCGCGACATTCTGGAAAGAGAGCCGTAACTACCGTGACGCGTAACCGTGGTAACCCATCGGAGCTCAATGTATTTCACATACCAGGGTGACGTCTCATACGTAAACTCACGTTAAAGCGCTACAGAGCTATCCGCTCTTTTGTTAGCTATTAGCGTTAGCGTCCCCACCGCACTGCATTGTGGGACATTGGTACTGAGGCAGCCGTCCAGTGTTTTCTATTAGTATTGGAGGAAGCTGTTAGCCGCGTTAGCTCCCCGCGGTAGCCGAGCTGGCATTCGCTGCGCATTCGTTTCATTCATTTGTTTGGGAAACATTGGCTCCCAAAACTATTGTATTATGCATTATTATTGTCACATTTTCTGCCTTTTCTTTACTGCTAACGAGTCGTTGTGAAATGTGAGGGTGGTTATGTGAGATATGACGTTTACATGACAACAGCGGGCGTGATCACGTCAGTAAGCGACGGCTTTACCGCCGTGAACTGGACCAAACTTTTTTGCTTCAACCAAAATCAAGCTAATATCACAAATGTGTACTTAAGTGGACGAATTTTAGACAAAAGAATATTTGTCAAACTTCTTTTCCACTTCCCTGATTGACACTCAGGATGTTTTCCCCAGAATCCGCCGCTGCATGATGGAGAAAGTGACAAAGCTCATGAGTAGCGTGTCTCAATCATTTTTAACGAGAAGCTATGAGGTTTTTAAAGTAAATTCAGAAATTATACAGTACCATTTTGGTGATTAAAAAATGTACTTCTACTTCATTTTTATGTATTCTGCGGCAACAAGTCGACACAGTCCATTAACAGCTATAAATGGATCACGTAGTGGACAATAATAAGTAATAATTCACCAGGTTTCCAGCGTGTTTTTTCTTCCATTTGTCATCGATGATGACAAAGTTTAAGTCTAATTAAAATACTTAAAGGTGCTTTCATAACACATAATAATAAAAACAAAAATAATGTATTGTTTTTTTTCTACCAGAGATTTGGAAGGATCCCCCACAGTCAATAACCTTTGAATACCGAGGCAATAAATGGCGGTCTAACAATAACACGGCTGAAAGAAAATCTCAGACACGTCTCCACTATGGAATGCCGTTTTAGTCAACATTAAATAAATGAATAAATACATGAAATGTGCATTTGAAATAAATGAGTATCATGAAATAATTAAATGTATTTAATATTTATGTATTTATTGCCTCATTTATTTATTTCATGATGTATTTTAAATGCATATTTCATGTATTTACGTATTTATTCATTTATTTAATTTGGACTAAAATGGCATTCCATACTCCATTGCCAAAGGAGGTTGTCTACAATAATAATATGAACACAATAATAAACTAACTAACTGACTCTGTTTCTGATTGTTCCATAACCCTTAACGGGTTGTTGTTGGACTCTCCCAAATAAAAATGGGGGGAGAAGTTTCTCCCGCTGGATGTTAGAATCATAGAATCCTTCGACACGCTCCTGCTGTATAAATTACAAAGTGCTTTAAGACATCCTTGAATTTTTCTAGACAAGCATTTTGTTGCTCTTTTGATTCTTTTGTTTGTATTTTTGTTTGTGCTGACCCCCTGCATCTGGCATGGATTCTAACCTCAATGAGGGACTTGTACAGAGTTGCTCTCCAGACGAAGCTTCGGTCCTCTCTGGATTTGGTTTAAAGCTTAAGAGAATAGCTTTTTAATTGGCAATCAGTCAAGATGAGGGATTGTTGAATTATGCTAAATTGGATGACTCATGTTACAATCTTAATATCTTGTATTTATACTATTGCCTCCTTGAAAAGGATTTTTATTTGCTTTTCTTAAAGATTGAAACCACTCTTGTGTTTAACATGAGACCAGTTAGCTGGTCTCAGCGTTGACTCTCCAAAGCATGAAGCAACCATTTAATGGTTGCAGGAAGAGGTCACTGTTTTGGGAAAGAATAATCTTGTTATTGGCTGGTGTGAGTTGGATGACAAGGTTTTACACAGCAGCGTCAGTGCCCTTAGCATAAAGACTCGAAACGAAACTAAGAACACTTAGCTAGAATAATTAGTTACATGTGTCCTGAGAGCGTCGATCCCAGGTAGCATCGGGCGGGAGACGGGGTACAACATCGAGACAAGCATTCACTCTCCCACTCGTACGCCCACGGGCCATTCAGAGTCACCAGTGAACCTGTCCTGCATGTCTGACCGTGGGAGGAAGCCGCAGTACCCGGAGAAAACCCCAAAGACCTTCCTGCTGCAAGGCGCCAGCGCTCACCCCCACACCACAGTGCCGCCCCCTAAAGAGGTAATTACAATCTGTTAATATTTAGTTCCACTTGTTTAGGCCCATTCCACCAAATCTCAAGTGAACCAATGAGGCGACCCCTGCTGTGTGTGTGTGTGTGTGTGTGTGCGTGTGTGCACACAATGTGTTGATATTTATTTATGTTTTGTACGTACTTACATATTTATTTATTTATTCAAACCTGCCTAAACTTGTTGCGTATTTGGCGATTTGCCAATACGTTGGTGTATAATGTGCAGGGAGGGGATGGGAGGAAAGAGGGTTTTTGGGGGGGGGGGCGTGGGAATGGAAAGGTGTAGCTGTGATACTAACTGTTGTTCTCTTTTTATTGGACAATAATATAATCTAAGACCACTGTATGTATAACTGCTTGTCGTGAAGATGATCTATAATGTAATGACAATAAAGACGCGATAAAAAAACGAGTGCAATTGGTTCATCGTGGAGGAATTAATCTATTTTTTCAATTAAAAAAAAGTGTAAATCATTCTCCACATGTACTCTCTGTAGAAGGACTTTTAACTTGAAATTGATTTGGGCAAACAATATCAAAATCCCACTTCAGAAATATTGTTCTTTTAATCCCCCAAAACATATAAAGTACTTACAATTAGCTCCATCTTGACCGACACAAAGTACTAGAAAGGTTTAATATAATATCTATCTAAAAATATAATATGACACAGTAACCACAGTACGGCTCTTTTTTTACTCTTGAAATTTTAATTTTCAGTAAAATTATTTTGCTTTTAATTAAGAAACATTTTGACTGCAAAAATGTTACTGGTGATGGAGTATCTTTGTACTGTGATATTACTTCTCAAGTGGCCTCAACTGATGAATTTAATACTTATACTATATGGTAATAAATAGGTTACATGCTCTATATTAAGGATATTCAATAATAACATGTTGTGCAGAAAACCCACTATGGTGCCATTATAGGACTTCAAATGAACAATTTTAGTTTTATAAATTGACTTGATTTGTATCTGAATAGCCTTCAATCTGTGCTCTGGCCTTATTGAGCACCACAGTAGTAACGTTTCAGCATTTTTTTCCCTTACGCAATTGAGCCAAAATGGCCGCCACCGGCGCAATGGCGACCTTCCTGCTGTCGTTACGTTTCCCTCCTTTTAGAAATTAACATGACGCGTTCACGTGCCTCGGAAAGAATCGAATTTTATAGACTAGTGGCAGATAATGTGCCGTCTTTGCGCGAAGTCACCTAAATATGTCATTAACATTGTATCAGAGGTTACCTAATACATATTTCTTCCTCACTTTTATTGTTTGTTTGTAAAATCCAGCGTCTTGGAAGAGTGAGGAGGAGGAAGTTGCATAGTTAATAAAATATAAGTGGGAAAAGACATGTTACTGATAGCTGAAGGTTGTATCACATGCTGCTAGATGAGCTTTGATTTAATCTGTAACTTGCTTTATTCATGCGTTGAGTCGATAATGTGAAATGTATTTACTGTCGAGGACAATTAAAAGCAGCAAACGGCTTGACACACGTTTCACGCACGCCACGGGAACGTTTCACTCTGTGTCAAGCTCGGTGGGAAAGATAGAACACAACGGAAGTCCATCTCTTTTCCTTCATAATAATGTATAAAGTAAAAAAAATGGCATACAAGATTAAAATGTGTAGCATAATAAGTAATCTATCAAATAGTATTTGTATAATAAGCATTATATTGCGGTTCCAAATTGATATTCATCTTGGGACATGGCTCGCTTCAACTTCCGCCCAGACGACGAGACCTTTATTTTTCAAGTCTGGCCCGGAAGTCCTCCATTTTTAATCTAACTAGCTTCACGCAGGTTTCCGCGTGTTGATACTGAAGAGAGAGGTTCGAGGAGAAACAAGTTTTTCGCACCTCAGAGACCCAAATTCAGGCCAAAACCAGAGCAAAATGGACATGAAGAAGAGAGTCTCCTTAGAACTAAGACACCGGTCGCCGACAGAAGTGAGTAGCCCGGGTTTGTGTTGTGTTGTTTTTCGGTGTAAACGTTATGTTAAACTTGACCGGCAGGAGACGGGGAGTGATGGCGAGCACATGGCAGCGTGTCTGCAGAAAAGTGCTTAAAATGTACCGGTTACCGTCTAACGGCTTAAAGTGAAGCTGCAACCGGATATTCAACCGGGGACCGTTCCAAACAGCTACCATTTAAACCGTTGCTCCACAGCCGCTGGTCCCCGAGTCGCCCCCCCGGGTAAACACACCGAGTGCGCAGCTGTTTACCGCCTCGTTTCCATTTTAATGGTCGCTCTCCTCGCTCATTTCACTCCCAACCTGCACCGAACGTTCTTAAAAGGACGATTGACGTCCGTCCTCTGCGCGCGTTTAACGGCGGCTGCAAAGCGCCTCCTGCTCGAGCGCCGGAACGCTCATCCGTGTGTGCCGGGCCCCGGCTAATGTCTGGGGCCGCAGCATTTCCAAGTTGTTAAATGTCTTTACGCGAACGGTTTGAGACACGGAGGTTCTAATATTCGGTTGAATAACGTCTACATCTGCTAGAGTCGACGAACCCGTTAAATATGACAACGACGACGGTCAACGTTACGTTGTTACGTAAAAACCCAGTCGTCACGATGTCTCTCTAACGTGTATTACTCGTGCAATGCAGGAAATGCGTCATTGCCTTTTCGGTTTAACGCACTCAAACGCCGGCCGAGTCTCACATTTATTCCTTTAAACCCGCAACAACGTCTCGTTTTACCTTCCAAACGTTCGGCTGTTCTGTTTTTTTCCCCCCCACATTTGTAAATAAGCCGAATGATCGTCGTTGGTGGAATCGCTGCTCCAGAGATTAGCCGAAGCCTCCAGCGGGCTAAAGGCGCGTAGCCAGCGGCGTGCTAGCGTGCTAAAGTGGCTACTTCGCATGGGTTTGTTGTGCTTCCTTCGCCTCCATTATGGACCCCTACCCCCCCCCCCTATAAAACCTTTAGAAACGAGGCGCCTCCTGTCGCCCTCGCGCACGGAGCAACCAGGTGGACCAGTGCGCGCCCGGGACAGTTAGCAGCGCGCGAGCAGCTCGGCTAACTTTGCAGCGTCACATGTGTTCGCGAGTTTACCAACAGTCTCGGCTGGGATCCGTTCCAACATGAAGCTGCGCGGGACTCCTCGGTCCACTGCGCCCTCCGAGCTGCATGTGACCGCTCCGATTTCTGCTGTTCAAACCGGCTGCAAAGCAACTGAAACATGCGCTAAAAGGCCCGGCGGTCCTCGTGCGTGCACATTGGCTGGGATTTGCGGATCAATATCTTTTAACTTTAGTTAAATTAGGATTATTGTAATCTTTCATTTTGGCCGATGGTGATGAATGTCCCAAAAACCGTGTGTGAGGATGCATAACCTCAAGAAGAAACCCTAAAATAAACCAATTCAACTCGGGGTTGAAAATTAGAAACATTGACAGAACAATTTTTAATTCATTTTTTGCTCGATCTCTGTGGCACGTTCATAACTGCAGAGCGCCTTTTGATCCGATTGCTTTCTGAATTAGTCTCAAATGACTAAAAACGTCACAACTGGAATTTAAAGTTCACTTTCATTCTGGTATAAAAATGAAAGCACATCTTGTTATTGTCTCCATTTAAACGTCCGTCCACCAGAACTCCGTCTCAACTTTCCCTCCCTCAGGTCCAGGAGCTCGTTCTGGACAACTGTCGCTCCGGAGAAGGAAAGATCGAAGGAATCACAGAAGAGTTCTCCAACCTCGAGCTGCTCAGCCTCATCAACGTCGGCCTGACCAGCGTAGCAGACATCCCCAAGCTGGACAAGCTCAAGAAGGTAAGCGCGCCGAGCAGAAAGATTCTCACTTATTACTCATCTGTGACCGTAAGAGTTCCACATCACGCTAAAAGATCCAGACACCTTTTTATGGTCAAATCAATTAATGGAGTTAAAACATTCAGGACACCAGATTTCAGTCACGAATAACGATTAATGAGCCAATTGTTTCAGCTGAAATAACTCCTCCGTCCATCTCTTCTTCTCCTCTGCAGTTGGAGTTGAGTGACAACAGGATATCGGGCGGTCTGGAGGTCCTGGCAGAGCGGCTGGTGAACCTGACGCACCTCAACCTCAGCGGGAACAAGTTCAAAGACATCAGCACCCTGGAGCCGCTGGTGGGTTGCAGTCCGACTCCCAACCGCCCGGCCAGACGTTGATGCTCTGAAGTAGTCCGAGTTTACTTCCAGCGCCGTGTCTTATGAGATGAACTGTTATGAGATGTTTTCGTTGCTTGAACCTCCAGAAAAAGTTGCCCCAGCTGAAGAGCCTCGACCTGTTTAACTGCGAGGTGACCAACCTGGCCGACTACAGGGAGTCCATCTTTAAGCTCCTCCCCCAGCTCACCTACCTGGACGGCTACGACATCGACGACTGCGAGGCGTCCGACTCGGACGGGGAGGGGGACGGCGTGGAGGACGAGGACGAGGAGGGTTTGGGTAAGAGAAGCGCTTCAAACGTCTCCTAAAGGTTCCCCCGTCTGTTCTCCTAATCGGTATTAATCAGCCCCTTCGTGTGAACACAGAGGGGGAGTCGGAGGACTTTGACGAGGAGGAGGAGGAAGATGAGGAGGACGTCGTGGCCGAAGAGGACGACAGCGCCGACGACAGCGCTGATGAAGAGGTGAGTGCATGACCATCGGAGGAAAACACGTATCACGAAAGACGAATGTGGCAAACGTCCTATTGTTCTTTTACTCGTCTGGTTATATGAAAAATAAATCAAGTCTTGTATTTTATCCAATCACTTCGACTAATGATGATTCTATTATTGTAATTCCTTCCATATATCTAAATGAATAAATAATTAATAGTATGTATCTTTTTAAGAGTTTAGCGGCGCTCATCTAGAATTATAACACCTACACAACTCCTTTAATACCAAGCTAACATGTTAGCATTCTGCTCCACTGAGAGGAGCTAATGCTAACGCGTTAGCTGTGGACTTTTTTTTAACTCTTCACCTGGTGTTCTCTGTCTGCAGGAGGGAGAAGTGAACGGAGACCTGGACAGCGAAGACGAGGAAGATGAAGACGACGATGACGACGGTCAGTCGCCACTTATAACTTCTTCTTTGATTATTATTGTTGATTCTTCATCAGAGGATGGAAATGTTAAACTACAGCATTGTTTACTTTTAACAGGAAGTGAGAAAATTCATACAATTATTTATTTCTCGAGGAATATTTGCTTAAAATAAATAACTATCCAATTCAAATATACATATCGATAGATGTATCCTTTATTTAATGAATAACTACATAAATTAATTAAAAATGTAGTTGTTGTTTTGTCTTCTGCAGACGAGGACTCGTCTCCGGCCAAAGGAGAGAAGAGGAAGAGGGACCCCGAGGATGAGGAGGACGAGGAGGAAGATGATTAAGGACCCCTGTAAACCCCTGACCTCTTGCCTGTTGACCCACCCGCCCTTCCCCCTAAATGACCCCACCACCACCCCCGAGCTGGGCCGCCTCCTCCTTCCACTCTCCTGGGCTGCGTTCCATTTCTACAGCCGGCCTCGTCTCCTCCCTGCATCTCCAACCTAATTTATCAAAACTGGTTCCTCTTTTTTTTCTCCCCATCCAGAAGTTTCAGGCTTTTTAAAATCATCTCATCAAAAGTTCCAAAAATATCTAATAACTTCTCCACGTTCCCTTTAAAGGTTTTGATCACTTTGTGGCGCACAGTACGCGATTATTTTTCATCAACTCTTTTCTATAAAATACAAAAAATTGTTAAGAAAAAAAGTCCACTTCTATTTTCTCGGAGCAGAAAGTGATCCGATGTTTTGTTTTTCAGCCCAAATAGAATGAAATGTGAAAAAGAAGGTTGGAGATCCATAACTGTGGGAGCAGGATCCCGTCAACGTTACCGTGACCTCAGATGAATCACCCAGAAATATTCAGTCAATCAATAAACCGCCGACCGACTGACCGTTATAATCTCGGGCTACAGGTTTTTTTTGTTATTCAGAGAAATGTGGACAAACGCTTGAACTCTAAATGCTTTGAGGTTATTAACTTTGTCTTTAATCCTGACGTCCTTTGCAAAATTATTATTTTTAAACCGCAGACGTGAAGTGGAAGATTCCAACTCGCTGTGGGAGAAAGCCGGCAGCTGTGACATCTGCCCCCCTACCTCCTCGGGGCAAACTGTGTTCTCTTTTTTGCCAACAGAGCTTTTTAAAAGAAATATTTTTTCAGAGAAATGTTTTTTTTTTTTTTTGGTTGTTTAATTTTGTATTGTTGTCTGGGGACACTGTCCCTCATGTCCCTCATGTCCCCCCACCTTTCTGCTCAGAGATCCAGTCGATCCTTCACGCTCACACTGACTAGTTGACGTTGTGTTTTTCTTTTCTTTATTTTTTTTTTACTTTCTGTAAGTTAAAGGAAAATCAACCAAAAAAACACACGAGGACTTTGTAAATAAAATCTTAACATTTTGCTCCCGTTTGTCTCTGTGAACGTGTCGCTACCAGAACTTATAACAACGGCACGCTTAGAAATGATGTTTCCTCCTGGAGGACAAAGCTCTTCATCCGACTTTCCACCTTGAGAGTCATCTTCTCATCTGTGGGACAGTTGGCGGCTCTGGGGGCATTCAGAGACCCCCCCCATCACACCTGTTCATTAAGAGCGAGCACGTATTAAAAAGTCAACCTGAACAGAGGGCAGAAAACCTCTTCTGTTAAACAAAATGTAACATTTATATATATATATATATTGGTATCGCTACACAAACCGATGTTGTTGAAGCATGAGGGTTGTTCACCACTATAAAAAAATAAACTTAGGTTCAAACATTTCTATTTGGAATATTAAATCGTACATATTTTCTTAAATACTTCACCCCGATGTGCGACTTGTTTCCTCGGGTCAGGCGCTACAAACTGGGTTAGAAGAAAGGTTTTCTTTAATTCCTCCATCTCACATCATCACCTTTCCACGGAGCTTCTTCATGGATGATGTGATGAGTCATCTCCCTCCTCACATTGGAGGTGCTCCATCGGTAGTTTGCTCGGGTAAATGACCCTGGATTTCACGTGTTATTTGCCGTTGCCATGGTGACGTGTTCCTGTACGAGTCCCCGCAGACTCTCACCAGGAGGCCTCGTGTCCCTGAGGGATCAGGGTCCACGCTGTGAGGCCTCAG
>BMAF01000003.1:1069487-1226729 GCA_014132575.2 Gasterosteus nipponicus | reverse complement strand
TTCTGTGAACTCTACTGACGTTAAAACCAAACCGGCCATTATTTTTAAATGTATTAATATCAAGAGACATGTAGAATGGGATTTCTGGAAAGGTTTGGAAGAGAAAAGATGCGGGAAGAACTTTCTTAAAGCAGAGTTTTGTAGATGAGCCGAGAATTATATGAAAGCTGTTTGCTGTCGGCTGGATGTTCAAAAAATATATGTCAAAGAGGAATCGAAAAAATGTTACGTCAATAAATATTGGGTCAAAATTAATTTGAAAAAAAAGTCAAAATATATTGGGACACATTTCTAGTTTAAAAGAAAATCCAAATATGGAAGGAAGTCAAAATACAAAAACGTTCTAAATATTACATTACATTATTACATTACATGTCATTTAGCTGACCTTTTACCCAAAGCGACTTACAATAAGTGCATTCAACCATAAGGACACAAACTCAGAAGAACAAGAAACAAGAGAGTTCAATTTTACTCAAATAAGCCCATTTACAACTTGCTGTAGATAAGAACCATTATAAGTCCAATGTAAGTGCTAGTTAGTTAGTGTGTTAGTGGAGGTAGAGTCTGAAGATGTGAAGGCTCTCTGTGGTCTGATGTCTTCAGAGACCTCCTTCCACCATTTAGAGCAGGACAGCAAAGAGTGGAGATCTAGTGGAGTGTTTTGCTCTCAGTGAGGAGGAACAAGCAGTTTATCACATGCAGAGCGGAGGAGTGCGGGTCGGGATGTCGGGTTGGACCATCCTGGATGAGCTGCAGAGGTGGAATGGTGGTAGCAGGAGACCTGCCAGGAGAGTTGCAGTAGTCCAGGCGGGAGATGACAAGAGCCTGAATCAGTACCTGCGCTGCCGTCTGAGTGAGAAGAGGACGTATTCTCCTGATGTTGTAGAGCGTGTATCTACAGGATTGTGTTGTCGCAGTGATGTTGGGAGTCAGGGAAAGTTGGCTGTCGAAAGTGTGATGCCGAGGTTCTAGCAGTCAAAGTGGGCGTTAGCACAGTTGCCAAAGCTGACTGTCAGGCCCTGGGTCGGAGAATCTTTTCCCGGAAAGAGAAGTAGTTCAGTCTTGTCGGGGTTGATATTTAGATGGTGAGCGGATCCACTGAGAGATGTCAGTCAGACAGGCAGCGATCCGAGTGAGGGAAGGAGAGAATTAGTTGGGTGTCATCTGCATAGCTGTGGTAGGAGAAAGCCATGCGAGCGAATGACAGCGCTGAGAGAGTTGGTTTAGAGCGAGAAGAGGAGGGGACCCAGGACGGAACCCTGAGGAACTCCAGTAGTAAGAGGACAAGGTTCCGACACAGATCCTCTCCAGGTTACCCGACCAGTGCGGCCGCCGAGGTGGGATGAGAGAAGCGAGAGAGCAGAGCCTGAGACACCAAGTTCCTGAAGGGAGGAAATAAGGATCTGGTGGTTGACTGTGAGAGTGACACACATGGCTTAAATACACTAGGTAGGTGATTGGACACAGGTGGAAACAATCATGACACGACAGACAATCACAGGGGATGACAGGACAAGGCAGGAAGTGACGTTACCCAGGGAGACAAGAGGCAAGAAACTACAAAATAAAACAGACATGAACTCCAAACCAGACAGAACCCCCCAAGGGCCAAATTCCAGAAGGCCATGAACCAGCAGAGAGCAGACAAGGGGCGGGAGGGAGGGAAACCAGAGAGGAGGGTCACACCACCCGGGAACTCCGGGTGGGCGGTCTGGCCTCGAGGCGCCAGAAGGCCTCTGGAATCGCCGGCTGCAGGACGGGCGGCTCCCGCTCCAGTGAACCTGCG
Source organism: Gasterosteus nipponicus (assembly GCA_014132575.2). Classification (NCBI taxonomy): domain Eukaryota; kingdom Metazoa; phylum Chordata; class Actinopteri; order Perciformes; family Gasterosteidae; genus Gasterosteus; species Gasterosteus nipponicus. The sequence continues at coordinate 1,224,940 of BMAF01000003.1, read as the reverse complement.
GGCTTCCCAAGCTTTTATCTAGTGATTAAAGAAAACCTGTGAAAACATTTAAATTGCCCCCGTGCATCGCCACTGCTGCTTTCATCGCAGACATTTGTGATATTCCTGCACAACTTTGTTCACCTCTCGACCGCAAACCGGCGTTTGCCGCGATCAGCCTCCATGAACCCAGCCGCTTCTACAACCCGCCAATGACGGCTTGTAGAAGTGGTCATATTTAAGCATTTCTTCCGACAAAAGTTCTTCAATCTGATCCGTTCTCTCGTTTCTTCGCTTTAATCATGGCGGTATCGGGCTATGAAAACAGAAATGTGAGACTCCTAAAGGACGAGTTAGCGGACCAATCACAGCCTGGTGCGCTGGGAGGCTTGCGTCCAAAGCGACACACGCAAGTACGCAGGAGGTGTGAAAAGGCACGCAAGGGGTCTTGGCGTCAGCGCGCTCTGAAAACGCAGAAGCATAAACTAGGCTTGAGGCCTCAGGGGGCGTTGGGCATCATGAACTCAACTCAAGGACAACGAGTCTGTCCACTGATGTTTGTCGTCTCCGCCCTTCCACTTTGGGCTCTTTATTGATGCCAAAGCAAACGTTCTCATGAAGGTAACCTGCCTGCAGCCTCTGAGCGTCCTCGTGAAGCATCCCAAGTAAAACGTTAGTGTTGATTCTTCTCACACACCTTCAACCGTCTCGCTCTCAGAGACGTGGGAACTGTCCTCACTGTTTGCTCTGATGATTAATCATGAAATGATCCTTTTGGAGACACGTCCACAGGCTGTGAGCTTAGAGAATAAGAGGGAGGAGAAGATCCACCTGGCCATCAGACTACAGGGAGGAACCGTGGTGAGTAGCAGCTTCTCTCTGTTTCAGGACCATTCATCAAATGCTGAATCCGTCACGGGGACGTTTGAGGGACTTCTGTCCTCGTTTTAATGGAGTTTGTGCTCAACAAAACCATTAAAACAGACGTTGATGTTGTTATTTTAGGGCTTTGGAGCTTAACGGGTTTGTTAAAGTGTTGAAACAACATGGTGGTTCTTTACTCCCCACAGAACCACCATGTTGCTTCAACATCCCCAGAGTTTGGTCACGCTCATATTTACTTCTATTTATAGTGTACATAGTTGGTAAATGTTGGTACTCTTCTTGTTGTCATTGTGTTATTTTTTATATTTGCCTTGTTTGTAGTTTATTATTTGTAGAAGTTTCATTAATCCGGGAATCATGCGTCCAGCTGTGCTAACCGCTGTCCTGCTCTCGGTGCTCTTCATCAACGCCGTGACGTCACTGAACCTCGGTGAGTACAACCCTAGTGTGAAGAAGTAGTGAACCCTGAAACACACGCAACGTGCTGTTCCTCACACACATGACACACGTCATACATGTAGCACGTGCTCTGATGAAGCTGTTCTCTCTCTCAGGCAATCTGCCGCTGCGTGAAGAGCGAGCTCTCTTCGATGCGCCACCAGATGTTGCGGTTCCGGTGGCTCCCGCTCCACTGAACATGCGGGCTTCCCGAGCCGCCGACCCGAACCAGAGAAACATTCACAAAGTTGAAGATGATTCTTTTTATGCTCCCGCTCCACTGAACATGCGGGCTTCCCGAGCCGTGGACCTGAACCAGAGAAACCTTATCAAACTTGCAGAGATTTTCAAGTATATTTGCAGTTGAAAAATGTGCAGGACGAAGTGATCATCATCTGCTGATGTGTTCCTTCTCTCTGTAAAGCTGCTCTGTGTTTCTATAACCCGCCAACACGAGCTCCAATAAACGCTTCAGCATTCAAGCTCCTGGTGTCACTTTGTTGGGCAATGAGGGGTCGATGTTCACGCTGTAGATTAAAGCACTAGATGATCCGTAGATTTCGAGCCCGACACACGCGGCTCAGCGGGGGGTCCCACCGGGTCGAGTTCAGCACCACGGACAGCGACTACGGGACCTCATTCATTCCTCCTGTAGGACCCGAATGGATGTGTTCTTCTGTGAACTCTACTGAGATTAAAACCAAACCGGTCATTTTTTTTAATGTATTAATATCAAGAGACATGTAGAATATGATATCTGGAAGAGAAAAGATGGGGAAGAAATTAAAGCAGAGTTCTGAAGATGAGCCGAGAAGAGAAGAGCTGTTTGCTGTCGGGTTGGTTGTTCAAAAAATACAATGTCAAAAAGGAATCGTAAAATGTTACGTCAAAACATGTCATGAAAACAAAGTCAATAAATATTGAGTCAAAAAATAATTTGAAAAAAAAGTCAAAATATATTGGGACACATTTTTATTCTAAAATAAAATCCATGAGTCTATTCTAGTGTGGCGGCACGGTGGCGTGGTGGTTAGCACTGTCGCCTCACAGCAAGAAGGTCCTGGGTTCGATTCCGCCCAGTGGCCTTTCTGTGTGGAGTCTGCATGTTCTCCCCGTGTCTGCGTGGGTTCTCTCCGGGTTCTCTGGCTTCCTCCCCAGAGCAAAGACATGCTCTGGGGATCAGGTTAATTGGGGACTTTAAATTGCCCGTAGATGTGTGAATGTGAATGGTTGTATGTCTCTGTGTAGCCCTGCGATTGGCTGGCGACCAATCCAGGATGTACCCTGTCTATCGCCTGAAGTTGGCTGGGATGGACTCCAGCCCCCCCGTGACCCTGTGTGCAGGATAAGCGGTTTGACAATGGATGGGTGGATGGAGTCTATTCTATCTCAAAAAAGCATTTGACACAATAAATCATGAAATATTGAAGAAATTGGAGCGCTATGGTATCAGGGGAGCCAGTCTTGCACTGGATGAAAAGCTATCTAAGTAACAAACCATTTCCAGCAAATGGGTGACCACCAGTCATCTTGCTTGGACAGTGTTTGTGTCCCCCAGGGGTCTGTATTGGGACCAAAACTGTTTATTGTTTATATTAATGACGTCAGTAAAGTTTCTAAAATAGTTAAGTTTGTTTTGTTGGCAGATGATACTAGTATTTTTGTACAGGTGATAATTTGCAGCAGCTTTCGGCTGAAGTCAACTTAAGAGTTATGTCAACTTAAGATATGGTTTGATATTAATAAATGATCATTAAACTTGGATAAGACTAAGTTTATGTTGTTTAGTAATTGCAAAAGCAAAACAAATTAGCAAATCCTAATAGATGATATGTCGGTGGAGAGAGTTAATGAAATTAAGTTTTTGGGAGTGAGGATAGACCATAAGTTCTGCTGGAAACCGCATATTAAATACATTCAGTCTAAAATATCCATAAATATGGCTGTTCTCAGCAAAGCTAAACATTTTCTAAATTAACTAACAGATAACATGCAAAAACTGTTTACTGCTTGAGTGGGGGGCTATGATTACAGGGAAAACCTTAACTTCAGAACCTTGAGGGTTCGAACCACCATGAAGAGAATGTGCATTTCAGTCAGTGGTGTGAAGGTCTGGAATAAACTTCAAAAAGAGCTGAAGCAAAGTCCAAGCAAGACTCTGTTTAAAAAAAGACTCAAACTGGTGATTTTCAACAGGTACTATTGTTAAAGAAGGAATCGAAAACTGTTACGTCAAAACATGTCATGAAAACAAAGCCAATAAATATTGAGTCAAAAAATAATTTGAAAAAAAAGTCAAAATATATTCGGACACGTTTCTATTCTAAAAGAAAATCCAAATATGTGAGGAAATCAAAAATACAAAAAAAATCTAAATGTATGAGACATTCTTAAAGAAAAGTCAAAATATGTCTAAAATGTCATAGAAAAAGTCTAAATCCCTTGCTTTGATGAAAGACATTATCTTCCATTTCTAGTTTTATTGATAATAATTATATAATGAGAATTATTTCCAATTATCTGTAACTTCAAACACCTTCATTTATTCAAGTTTTTCACTTCAAATTCAGATTAAAATAAACACTCCATGACTGTTATGATCTTACCTTCACTCAGCACTCATTTGTACTGAGTAGAGCTTGAACGCATCATAATAAAGTCAATGGAATCTGATAAAGTTACTTTATTAATAAAAATACTTGTTACCTCTTCGTGTCTTGATTCACTTTTAGTCTTTTAGGATGTGCTTGTTTTAAATTTAGTGGTCGGTGCTCATCTGGGATTAAAATACCTACTCTGGATTAACAACTCACACCCAAACAGTCTATTTAATGCCAAGCTAACATGTTAGCATTTAGCTCTCCGGCTACAGTGCTCCACCAGAGAGTAGTAGAGTTTATGCTAATGCCGTTAGCCTGCAGCCCTGCGGTGACCCGCTATGAACTCTTGTAGATAAAAGTTTAGGTCTGGCTTCAGGTTTTGATGCTCTGACAACCAGGAAAGTGGGCGAGATGGTTCTGATCCAGTTAGGACTTCCATAGGTCACTTTTTAGCTTGAATGCTGTGATCTTGTTGGACATCTCCGTGGGGACGTTTTTGCGTCCCTGCTGCCTCTGATTCAGGTGCGAGATGCTCGCTTACGTCACACAACGTGGCAGAAGCCCAAAGGTTGGATCAAAGGTTCAGGGCCTCTGGTCCCGCCCCCTTCCTCTGTAGGTCTGCACGCTCTGCATCCATCTCCTGTAGAAACAGCTGGCCAGCTGAGGTGGGCCGTGGTCATTACATCATCACCTTTCCACACGGTGCTTCTTGATGGACAATGAGAGTCATCATGTGTGCCAGTGACTTTTAAATGTTCTCCTTCATCAGTCCAATCAAGCATTTTTCCTTTCGACACATTGCAGGCGCTCCATCGGTAGTTACTCATGTATTCATCAAATGTTTTAGTCAGTAAAGAAAACCTGTGAAAACATTTAAACAACCTCATCTTGTGAAGAAACAGCCTGGAAGACGTTCAAATCGGGGAGTAAAAAGTATAAATGACCCTGGATTTCACGTGTTATTTGCCGTTGCCATGGTGACGTGTTCCTGTACGAGTCCCCGCAGACTCTCACCAGGAGGCCTCGTGTCCCTGAGGGATCAGGGTCCACGCTGTGAGGCCTCAGGGGGGCGTTGGGCATCATGAACTCAACTCAAGGACAACGAGTCTGTCCACTGATGTTTGTCGTCCCCGTCCTTCCACTTTGGGCTCTTTATTGATGCCAAAGCAAACGTTCTCATGAAGGTAACCTGCCTGCAGCCTCTGAGCGTCCTCGTGAAGCATCCCAAGTAAAACGTTAGTGTTGATTCTTCTCACACACCTTCAACCGTCTCGCTCTCAGAGACGTGGGAACTGTCCCTCACTGTTTGCTCTGATGATTAATCATGGAAATGATCCTTTTGGAGACACGTCCACAGGCTGTGAGCTTAGAGAATAAGAGGGAGGAGAAGATCCACCTGGCCATCAGACTACAGGAGGAACCGTGGTGAGTAGCAGCTTCTCTCTGTTTCAGGACCATTCATCAAATGCTGAATCCGTCACGGGGACGTTTGAGGGACTTCTGTCCTCGTTTTAATGGAGTTTGTGCTCAACAAAACCAGTAAACAGACGTTGATGTTGTTATTTTAGGGCTTTGGAGCTTAACGGGTTTGTTAAAGTGTTGAAACAACATGGTGGTTCTTTACTCCCCACAGAACCACCATGTTGCTTCAACATCCCCAGAGTTTGGTCACGCTCATATTTACTTCTATTTATAGTGTACATAGTTGGTAAATGTTGGTACTCTTCTTGTTGTCATTGTGTTATTTTTTATATTTGCCTTGTTTGTAGTTTATTATTTGTAGAAGTTTCATTAGTCCGGAATCATGCGTCCAGCTGTGCTAACCGCTGTCCTGCTCTCGGTGCTCTTCATCAACGCCGTGACGTCACTGAACCTCGGTGAGTACAACCCTAGTGTGAAGAAGTAGTGAACCCTGAAACACACGCAACGTGGTGTTCCTCACACACATGACACACGTCATACATGTAGCACGTGCTCTGATGAAGCTGTTCTCTCTCTCAGGCAATCTGCCGCTGCGTGAAGAGCGAGCTCTCTTCGATGCGCCACCAGATGTTGCGGTTCCGGTGGCTCCCGCTCCACTGAACATGCGGGCTTCCCGAGCTTCCTCGACCAGAGAAACATTCCAAAGAAGATGATTCTTTTTATGCTCCCGCTCCAATGAACATGCGCGGTTAGCCCCGCAGGTCGACCGAGCCGCTGACCTGAACCAGAGAAACCTTGAAATAATTGGAGAGATTTTCAAGTATATTTGCAGTTGAAAAATGTGCAGGACGAAGTGATCATCATCTGCTGATGTGTTCCTTCTCTCTGTAAAGCTGCTCTGTGTTTCTATAACCCGCCAACACGAGCTCCAATAAACGCCAGCATTCAAGCTCCTGGTGTCACTTTTGTTGGGCAATGAGGGGTCGATGTTCACGCTGTAGATTAAAGCACTAGATGATCCGTAGATTTCGAGCCCGACACACGCGGCTCAGCGGGGGTCCCACCGGGTCGAGTTCAGCACCACGGACAGCGACTACGGGACCTCATTCATTCCTCCTGTAGGACCTGAATGGCTTTGATGGAACCTGACGTGTTCTTCTGTGAACTCTACTGAGATTAAAACCAAACCGGTCATTTTTTTAATGTATTAATATCAAGAGACATGTAGAATGGGATTTCTGGAAAGGTTTGAAGAGAAAAGATGCGGAAGAACTTAAAGCAGAGTTTTGTAGATGAGCCGAGAAGAGAAGAGCTGTTTGCTGTCGGGTTGGATGTTCAAAAAGTACGATGTCAAAAGAGGAATCGAAAAATGTTACGTCAATAAATATTGGGTCAAAATTAATTTGAAAAAAAAAAAGTCAAAATATATTGGGACACATTTCTAGTTTAAAAGAAAATCCAAATATGGAAGGAAGTCAAAAATACAAAAAACGTTCTAAATATTACATTACATTATTACATTACATGTCATTTAGCTGACGCTTTTACCCAAAGCGACTTACAATAAGTGCATTCAACCATAAGGACACAAACTCAGAAGAACAAGAAACAAGAGAGTTCAATTTACTCAAATAAGCCCATTTACAACTTGCTGTAGATAAGAACCATTATAAGTCCAATGTAAGTGCTACAGTTAGTTAGTGTGTTAGTGGAGGTAGAGTCTGAAGATGTGAAGGCTCTCTGTGGTCCTGATGTCTTCAGAGACCTCCTTCCACCATTTAGGAGCAGGACAGCAAAGAGTGGAGATCTAGTGGAGTGTTTTGCTCTCAGTGAGGAGGAACAAGCAGTTTATCACATGCAGAGCGGAGAGTGCGGGTCGGGATGTCGGGTTGGACCATCCTGGATGAGCTGCAGAGGTGGAATGGTGGTAGCAGGAGACCTGCCAGGAGAGAGTTGCAGTAGTCCAGGCGGGAGATGACAAGAGCCTGAATCAGTACCTGCGCTGCCGTCTGAGTGAGAAGAGGACGTATTCTCCTGATGTTGTAGAGCCGTGTATCTACAGGATTGTGTTGTCGCAGTGATGTTGGGAGTCAGGGAGAGTTGGCTGTCGAGTGTGATGCCGAGGTTCCTAGCAGTCAAAGTGGGCGTTAGCACAAAGTTGCCAAAGTTGACTGTCAGGCCCTGGGTCGGAGAATCTTTTCCCGGAAAGAGAAGTAGTTCAGTCTTGTCGGGGTTGATATTTAGATGGTGAGCGGATCCACTGAGAGATGTCAGTCAGACAGGCAGCGATCCGAGTGAGGGAAGGAGAGAATTAGTTGGGTGTCATCTGCATAGCTGTGGTAGGAGAAGCCATGCGAGCGAATGACAGCGCTGAGAGAGTTGGTTTAGAGCGAGAAGAGGAGGGGACCCAGGACGGAACCCTGAGGAACTCCAGTAGTAAGAGGACAAGGTTCCGACACAGATCCTCTCCAGGTTACCCGGTAGGTGCGGCCGCCGAGGTGGGATGAGAGAAGCGAGAGAGCAGAGCCTGAGACACCAAGTTCCTGAAGGGAGGAAATAAGGATCTGGTGGTTGACTGTGAGAGTGACACACATGGCTTAAATACACTAGGTAGGTGATTGGACACAGGTGGAAACAATCATGACACGACAGACAATCACAGGGGATGACAGGACAAGGCAGGAAGTGACGTTACCCAGGGAGACAAGAGGCAAGAAACTACAAAATAAAACAGGACATGAACCCAAACCGTGACAGAACCCCCCAGGGCCAAATTCCAGAAGGCCATGAACCAGCAGAGAGCAGACAAGGGGCGGGAGGGAGGGAAACCAGAGAGGAGGGTCGGGCCACCCGGGGAACTCCGGCGGGCGGTCTGGCTCCGAGGCGCCAGAAGGCCTCTGGAATCGCCGGCTGCAGGACGGGCGGCTCCCGCTCCAGTGAACCTGCGGGCTTCCCAAGCTTTTATCTAGTGATTAAAGAAAACCTGTGAAAACATTTAAATTGCCCCGTGCATCGCCACTGCTGCTTTTCATCGCAGACACATTTGTACCGTATATTCCTCCACAACTTTGTTCACCTCTCGACCGGCAAACCGGCGTTTGCCGCGATCAGCCTCCATGAACCCAACCCGCTTCTACAACCCGCCAATGACGGCTTGTAGAAGTGGTCATATTTAAGCATTTCTTCCGACAAAGTTCTTCAATCTGATCCGTTCTCTCGTAAACATTCTTCGCTTTAATCATGGCGGTATCGGGCTATGAAAACAGAAATGTGAGACTCGTAAAGGACGAGTTAGCGGACCAATCACAGCCTGGTGCGCTGCGGGAGGCTTGCGTCCAAAGCGACACACGCAAGTACGCAAGGAGGTGTGAAAAGGCACGCAAGGGGGTCTTGCGTCAGCGTCGCTCTGAAAACGCAGAAGCATAAACTAGGCTTGAGGCCTCAGGGGGGCGTTGGGCATCATGAACTCAACTCAAGGACAACGAGTCTGTCCACTGATGTTTGTCGTCTCCGCCCTTCCACTTTTGGCTCTTTATTGATGCCAAAGCAAATGTTCTCATGAAGGTAACCTGCCTGCAGCCTCTGAGCGTCCTCGTGAAGCATCCCAAGTAAAACGTTAGTGTTGATTCTTCTCACACACCTTCAACCGTCTCGCTCTCAGAGACGTGGGAACTGTCCCTCACTGTTTGCTCTGATGATTAATCATGGAAATGATCCTTTTGGAGACACGTCCACAGGCTGTGAGCTTAGAGAATAAGAGGGAGGAGAAGATCCACCTGGCCATCAGACTACAGGAGGAACCGTGGTGAGTAGCAGCTTCTCTCTGTTTCAGAACCATTCATCAAATGCTGAATCCGTCACGGGGACGTTTGAGGGACTTCTGTCCTCGTTTTAATGGAGTTTGTGCTCAACAAATCCATTAAAACAGACGTTGATGTTGTTATTTTAGGGCTTTGGAGCTTAACGGGTTTGTTAAAGTGTTGAAACAACATGGTGGTTCTTTACTCCCCACAGAACCACCATGTTGCTTCAACATCCCCAGAGTTTGGTCACGCTCATATTTACTTCTATTTATAGTGTACATAGTTGGTAAATGTTGGTACTCTTCTTGTTGTCATTGTGTTATTTTTTATATTTGCCTTGTTTGTAGTTTATTATTTGTAGAAGTTTCATTAATCCGGAATCATGCGTCCAGCTGTGCTAACCGCTGTCCTGCTCTCGGTGCTCTTCATCAACGCCGTGACGTCTCTGAACCTCGGTGAGTACAACCCTAGTGTGAAGAAGTAGTGAACCCTGAAACACACGCAACGTGGTGTTCCTTACACACATGACACACGTCATACATGTAGCACGTGCTCTGATGAAGCTGTTCTCTCTCTCAGGCAATCTGCCGCTGCGTGAAGAGCGAGCTCTCTTCGATGCGCCACCAGATGTTGCGGTTCCGGTGGCTCCCGCTCCACTGAACATGCGGGCTTCCCGAGCCGCCGACCCGAACCAGAGAAACATTCACAAAGTTGAAGATGATTCTTTTTATGCTCCCGCTCCAATGAACATGCGCGGTTAGCCCCGCAGGTCGACCGAGCCGTGGACCTGAACCAGAGAAACCTTGAAATAATTGGAGAGATTTTCAAGTATATTTGCAGTTGAAAAATGTGCAGGACGAAGTGATCATCATCTGCTGATGTGTTCCTTCTCTCTGTAAAGCTGCTCTGTGTTTCTATAACCCGCCAACACGAGCTCCAATAAACGCTTCAGCATTCAAGCTCCTGGTGTCACTTTGTTGGGCAATGAGGGGTCGATGTTCACGCTGTAGATTAAAGCACTAGATGATCCGTAGATTTCGAGCCCGACACACGCGGCTCAGCGGGGGTCCCACCGGGTCGAGTTCAGCACCACGGACAGCGACTACGGGACCTCATTCATTCCTCCTGTAGGACCTGAATGGCTTTGATGGAACCATTTGTAAAGTGTCATATCCCAATCGTTGAACTGTCTTTAAACCAGATTCCAAAACGGTAACACTGGTTTAAAGACAGCTCAAACATTGGGATATGACCCTTTACAAATAGGCAATTAATGTCTTTAAGGCTCTACGCCCTTTTACCATAACATTTTAAATCGAGGCACATTTCATTTTGAAATGCGGTCCACATGACCGCAGTGGAGAGGGGTTTCACGGGCGCGGAACGTCGCGCAACCCCCCTTTGACCGGACCATCCCCGAGGATTTGACCGCGACGGTGAAGGCGGGGGCGGGGAGCACGGGCGCGTATGGTCGCGGTCAACGGGGACAGTATTTAACATTTACATTTAGATTTAACATTTAGATTAACATTTAGATATAACATTTACATTTAGATTTAACATTTAATTCGCTGATGAAACGTTTAGATTAACATTTAACATTTAGATATAATATTTAACATTTACATTTAACATTTAGATATAACATTTACATTTAACATTTAGATATGAAATTTAGATTAACATTTAACATTTAGATATAACATTTAACATTTACATTTAACATTTAGATATAACATTTACATTTACATTTAGATATAACATTTAACATTTACATTTAGATTTAGCATTTAGTTTTACATTTAACATTTAGATATAACATTTAACATTTAGATTTAACATTTAGTTTAACATTTAACATTTAGATATAACATTTAACATTTAGATATAACATTTAACATTTACATTTAACATTTATATTATTTAACAAGGGCGGCGTGGTGGTCAGCACTGTTGCCTCACAGCAAGAAGGTCCTGGGTTCGATTCCGCCCAGTGGCCTTTCTGTGTGGAGTCTGCATGTTCTCCCCGTGTCTGCGTGGGTTCTCTCCGGGTTCTCTGGCTTCCTCCCACAGTCCAAAGACATGCTCTGGGGATCAGGTTAATTGGGGACTTTAATGCGTGAATGTGAGTGTGAATGGTTGTCTGTCTCTGTGTCGCCCTGCGATTGGCTGGCGACCAATCCAGGATGTACCCTGTCTATCACCCGAAGTTGGCTGGGATGGACTCCAGTCCCCCCGCGACCCCGTGTGCAGGATAAGCGGTTTGACGATGGATGGATGGATGGATTATTTAACAACTTTGTGTTATTGCCAAACATCCTTGGAAAAGTTGCATGAGTTTACGTGAATTTCTCTCTAAATGTTTGAAAAAGGGACATATGAATATAGTCGTACTTTTTTGTTCATATGATAATGCTAAATGTAGCAAAACTGCGCAGGATTTAAGAAGTGCGACATTTTATAAACGGCGCCCCATATGTGGGTCTTTTCGGACCTACCTACTTTACCCTGGAGTAGCTGCGGGGCAGTTATTCTGGCCACTAGGGGGCAGTAGCGGGTTGGAGGGCAGGACTGTCGCTGTCATATCGAACAGGTCAGAGCGTCTGGTTTTTCACAGAATAAACCCACCTGCAATGCTGAAGGGAGACTGTCATATTTCAGAGTTTAACATTCGCAGTTAACTTAAGTTGTACTATAGCATGTTTATTTATAATAATTCGTTCATTCATGTAAGTTATAGAGCATGCGCGGTCGATACATGCGTCCCTCCATTGACTAAGGGTTGCCGTGCCTCTTTGAATATCGCCATGTTGAAGGCACCTTCCGATCATATGAACAACCTGCCGTTCCGCCGGCTGCATGCTTATGAATAATTATGTTATGTTCTAAATAATAGAAGAGTGTTCTAAAATAGGTACACGACTTCCATTTACAAATATACATCAAGAAATGCTGCATGTTGAAATGACGTAATTTCCAGACTTTTGGGAGAGCCTTTTGGTACGTTAAAAAAACGGAGATTACACTACCGAATCAAATCAAATCCTCACTATAACCGATAAAATAACCGGGAGGTGTTATTGGACTTCGATTCACGATTCCTGAGATGAAATGAGGATTGAACACAGATGATGATTCCAAAGAATGACGTTTAATAACCAGCAGCAGTTGGCAGTATTTGCTCCAGCTTCTCTCGTCTCGCACCGAAGCTGACTTTTCCCAGTGCTCGTAAACGCTTACCGGCCAGGTGAGCAGGACCGAGTCGGACGGATAAAGACCCGCCGAGGAGCCTCCTTCGCCCCCCGTGAGTCCTGGTGATGCTTCCTCATCTTCTGCTGCTCGCTGCTCTGCTCGCTGCTTGTTCAGGTAGGAATTAAAGACTTTAAAAGGCAACTTAGTTTGTCTTTCACATACCGGAAATACGTGGGGGGCTTGTACTACTTCTACTACTTGTACTATTTGTACTTGAGGCGGCTGTTTGGACTCAAACATTTATCTCTAATTTGACAAAGGAAACGACTCATCAAAAATGGAGAAAATAAATGTCGATTAGTCGATGATTGAAAATAGAACCGCTGATGAAATCCATAATCTAAACGTGCTCGAGTCACGTAAAGTGGAAAATATACGCTTTCACGTTTCAACTGTTTCCGGCCGGTCGTGATTCCTCTGAAGCCCCCTGAAGGCACCTCGGGGCTCCGCGTCTGTCCCGCCGCCCTAAACCTGTTATTCATTATTAATTATTCCGTCATTTATCATTCCAATGACGTGCGGGTGTAAAGGGACTGCGAGGAACCTTCACCCGGTTCTGAGTCGGTCTCACTGTAGTTCGGATCCTCGATGTGTCTCATTTTAGTTTATATGTTTAGAAACACATAAGAAAGTCTTAATATCTTATGTTGATAAAATTCATGGAAAAAAAGACAATTAAATTAGGTCTCAAAATGTCATGGAAGGAAAAACAAAAAATATTAGGTTGCAAAATGTAAAAAAAATATATACTATATTGGAAATTGTCTCAGGTCTCAGTCTAAATATCTCAGGTTGGAAAATGTATTAAAAAAAATATTAGGTCAATTGTTATGAAAAAAAATGTCATCTTGACTTTTTCCATGACATTTTTCGACCTATTATGATATGATTTGATTATGTTAAAAAAAAGTCAAATTTAAAATGGATGGCAGGCCGCACTGGGTCTGTTTGGACACTTCTGGTCTATGTGAACCAATCTCAGGATAGTCCTGATCCACTTTAGACCTCCATCAGTCAACAAGACAATCGGGGAGAATGTTCTCTATAGAGTTCTTCTTGATTCACGTGACTCATGTTTTTCCCTGCAGGCCCGAGGGAAGATGGCCCATCGGAGACGGTCCAGGCTTTGGCCGGGGACGACATCCTTCTCCCCTGCAGCTATCGCGTCCCGCCCAGCAATGAGTTACCCACAGTGGAGTGGTCCAAGAAGGGCCTGGAGCCCAACGTGGTCCTCCTGTACCGTGACGGCTGCGAGACGCCGGAGATGAAAAATCCGGCGTTCTGGTATCGGACCAGCCTCGTGACCAAAGAGCTGACGCTCGGGAACATCTCGCTGAGGATCGGCGACGTGCGTCTGTCCGATGCCGGGAGCTACCGGTGCACGAGGCTGTGGGAGAACCTCCCCCGGGACGTCACGGAGGTGCAGCTCGTCGTAGGTGCGTCCGGTCGCTTTCTTATACACAATGAAGGGGTCTGATTGAATAAATCCGATTGCATAGAAGTCTTTGGCGAAACGACTGTACTTCTGTCTGGATTCATTCCCTCAGTAAACATGAGTTTATGGTCTCAACCTCCCGTTTCAAGTCTTCTTCAATACAGCATGATGCTCATTTAGTAAATGATGGTCCATGTTGTTGTTAATAAAGGGGAAAGAATATCAAATACAATCCTGATTGTAGACGCTCAGTTTAATGCATTAAAAAAAAGACCTGCCTATTGAGTACTTTTTGAATCTCAAGGTGTTCAAATGTGTAAATAGCAACACGATAAAACTCGGGCGCGGTTCATTTCAGTTTCTGGTTACAAGCCGCACCCTCACAGGCAGAAACACGCAGGTGGAGCCTCCGGGGGGCTTCTTAGGATTTCGCAACCCGCCAGGTGGGAATCTCTTTATTTTTTTCCCAACAGGCGCCGCGTCAGAGCCCAAGCTGTCCGTCACGAGGCCCGCGGGAGGAGGCGTGGCTCTGCAGTGCACCGCCGACTGCTGGCTGCCGGAGCCCCGGATCTCCTTTCTGGACGGGAGGGGGGACGTCATCGAGGCCGACGAACCCAAGAGAGACCAGGACGCCCGCGGATGTTTCTCCGTGGGACTGACGCGACCCTCCAGGACGCCAGCGGCAGGTGGGCGGGACGTGTTCATCTTGATCGTTAACTATTCAAGAGGCATCTACGTGCTGAGCATTCGTTCACACCTCACATCCCAATCTGTCTTCGCAACACACCTGTGCCAGCTCTGCAGGTAGAAGCTCCGCCCCCTGGAGAGGCGCTGCGAGGTGTCCCGCACATTCACTTGGTCTTTATTCCCGCCCGTGTGGTTCTTTATCGGACTTCTGATCGTGGTTCGGCGCCGTGAACTCGCGTTACCGTTATGACGATTTAACGGAGGTGTTTTCATCACAGGGTCACCTGCAGAGTTCACCAGGCGGACATCAACCAGACCCGGGAGGTGGAGGAGACGCTGCCAGGTAGATTGTGATACTGCATCAAAAAGATGTGTCATTTAAAATCCCCCCCAAATAAACTGTTTAATTTAACCAGATACTGTAAAAAAAGGTAATTTCTTAATCAGAGACATGAATCAATGATTGATTCACCTGAGACCAACAGTCACAAACTCTATGTGCTCCATATGAACTCCAACGACATGAAGAAACGTGCTGCCCCCTGTAGGTGGCTCATGGTATTGGGCTTCATAGTATTTTGTGTGTATATATATTTATAATCTCATTTAGCCGTCACTTATCAATTATGATCACTGACTCATGTCCGCATGTTGTTTTCTTCAGATGTGGGGGGGTCCTGCTTCCTGACCGGCCTCCTCTCCTCTGTTGGGACCACTTGTCTTCTTCTCACTTTGTTTGGTTTAGCGTCGTTCTTCTGCAGGCGTCACAAATCTCGTAAGTCGCACGCAAACTGCGAACGTGGTGCACAGGTGAATAAATCGGACGGCTGCCTCGTTGCCCCTTCTGAAACGAAGCAACACTTTTAAGTAGACGGCCTCCCGCGTGGTCTCCTCTCACAGACGGCGACGTGGAAATGTATGAATGTATGTTTTTGATGTGATATTATTATTTCCTCCTCACAGGAGGCGGCTTCTTCTCCCCAAATAAAGGCTCCTCTGAAGGCCAGTCGATGCTGCCGTCTGGTCCGCATGCCGAGGATGAGAACGAGAGGAACGCCGTCGTGGAGGCGGAGGTGAAGCAGCTCAGGTTAACGGTCGCTGAGCAGGCAGACACCATCCGCCAGCTCCTCCACAACAACAACAACAACAACAACAACAACAACGGCGACGACGGAGCCCGGCTGGACGCTGTCGTTTGCCACATCGATCGGCCGGCGTGTCCCGAGAGTCCCGCGGCCTCGCCGCCCGCAGACGCCCCGCAGGCCCTCAAACGCAGACACAGCAGCCCGCCCTGCCTCGCCCCGCACGCCGCCGCCGCCGCCCCTCCGCTGACGAGGCCCCGCCGCCTCAGCCGCTCGCTGAGCGAGCCCTTCGCCGGGCGCGAAAGGGTCCAGCGGCGCCAGTCGGTGGCGTCTGCGGCCCTGCAGCGCGTGGCGGAGGAGTCGGAGGTGTTGCTCCCGCGCGAGGAGCCGGATGGTCTCGTTTGTGATTTTACCGAAATGTTGAGCGATTAAAAAAAACAATCCGACGGGCGTTTTTTTTTTTTGTTACATAAAACTTCTGCGGGTTCTGATGAATGTGGTTTTGTATAAAATGGATTTTACACATTTTTAAAATTAATTTTTAACCTGTGAGGCGACACTTTATTTTAAGCTACGGGCGAGTACAGAAGGATGCATGAGAGTCGGACTTTCACCCACGTTGCTTTGTGCCCTTTTGTGCTCTGCAAACCAACACTAACGACGCCGACGTGGTTCACGTGGTTCCACCGGCTTACAGACTTTTGCAGACGTGACTTTTGTTTGAGTTTCTTTGGTCGCTAAACTCCATTTGACTCTTTGTTTGTGGCTTTGCTTCACCTGAGCTTTTATCACAAAGAATGTGTTACATGTTGTTATGCTTTATGATAACGTGGTTTATGGGACAATACAATGCAATAATTATTATGAATCAAGTTTATGTTTAAAAAAAAATGTACAATTTTTTTATGTCCAACACTCACTTTTTGAATAAAGTACTTTAATTAATTTCAAGGCTCATTTTATTCACACGAAACTAATCTTCCAGCAATCAACGAGGAATTAATTACAAATAATCTTTATTTTTTTTAGCATTCAAGCTTTGAAAACATTTGAGTTGGAATTAATTCTAAAATCTCTTTCACATTTTCTGAACTACACACAAACTATTTGGTTCTGTTGTCTTTGCTTCAGTGTTGGTTTAAGAAGTTCACCCTAACGCGAGAACAGTTTTCTAACCAACCGGCGAACGCGCAGCCGTTTTCTCCATTAAACGCCGCGTGTTGTGGGTGTAAAATGAGCCACTCAGGAAGTGCAGCGACGTTGAGAGTCAGTCTGCGGTGGACAGGATGCTGCTGACACCTTTCTGCCTGCTGCTGTGTGAGTACCCTCTTTATTTACCGCTTTAAAGTCAAGATTCTTCACTTTTATCCTTTTCTTTCTCCACTCTTGTATATTTCGTTTTACTTTCTCACACTTTCCTCCATCGTGCTGGTCCCCCTCCGCCCCCCAGCCTGCCTCCAGGTCGTCCCTGACCGCTCCCAGTTCTTCAGGTACAGCTCCATCTCTCTGAGCTGCGCGGGTCAGTGGAACTCCACCGGCTGGACGGTGAAGAGGAAGACCTCGGGTGGGGGGTTCCGACCCTGCGCCTCCGGCTGGGGCGCCGCCTCCTCGGGCTCCAGCTGCGTCATCAGCAACGCGTACCCGTCCGACACCGGGGTGTACTGGTGCGAGTCCGGGGACGGGAGCCGGAGCAACGGGGTCAACATCACCGTCACTGGTACTGCTTTGGAAACGTGGGGGGTTCTATTGGAAATGGGGGAATACTTTTAATTGAGTTTGTTTGTTACCTGAAGACCGCGCCGTGCTGCTGGAGAGTCCGGCCCTCGCCGTGTCGGAGGGGGCCGCCGTGACTCTGCGCTGCGCGGCCGAGGCGACCCCCCCCGGCCTCAGCTTCCACTTCCACAAGGACGGCCGCCTCATCGCCAACAGCTCCGCGGGAGAGCTGACCCTCCCCCGAGCCTCGCGGTCCGACCGGGGGCTCTACGCCTGCAGCGTCCCCGGGGGGGGGGGCCAGTCCCTGGCCAGCTGGCTCGATGTCGAAGGTGAGAAGAACTGTCGACAGTCCACTGAGAGGACGTCTGGGGGGGACAGATGTACCCCAACGTGACACACAACGCCGGTCACCAACTTATCTCCGCAGGTTCCCTGCTGCCTCCGTCCTCGCTGCCTCCACCCTCGCTGCCTCCGTCCTCGCTGCCTCCACCTGCAGCCTCCTGGTCAGTGTCGGTCCCCCGGCTGGTGGTGCACCTGTTGGTGGGAGCCCCTTACCTGCTGTCCACCATCTTACTGGGCCTCGTTTGCAGGGACAAGAACAGAGGTGAGATGTTTGGAAAGCTTGTACTTGGTGGTGTTGGCCAATCAGATCGATAACAGTAAAACATTGGTGCTTCACCGCAACCGTAACACGTCCAATCCGACCGGCTGAAGAAGCTCCGGTGTCCTCTGCATAGCTGGCTCTGTTTATGTCCGTCACGAACACCCACGACATGTAAAGACCGAATCCCCATGAACACGTCAGCTTCTTGTTCCTCGAGTGACACGAGCCAGGCGACCCAACTGGTTTCATTCCATTATCCGGTCCAATGACACACCAAAGCGGTTGTTTGGAGAAGAAGGTAAAAGCGGCTTTACCACCTGGTTTTAAGTTGCCTTCATCGGGTCTGCGGCGTATTTCAACTCGGGTTGTTGATGCATATTTGTTTTGATGGTAAGAGAGAGACGTCCCAATCAATGATTGATGGACTTTTAGGGTTCGAGTGCTGCTCAAACGTTGCTTATCTCATCTACCGATCAGGAAGCCAAAACACCTCCAGGGAACGTTTGCTGACGTCCAACCAGGTGTCGGTGGTCAAAAACACGATGAGAGCTGAGCTAACGCTGCCTAATGCTGTGCTAACGTACTCCGTCGGCCGGCGCGGGACGAGGATTCTCTCCTTTTAGTCCGCGTGAAGCCGCTAGCGGATCCTCACAGGTGATCACGGAGACGTGACTATGACGGTTGATCCATTGATCTCTTTGTTGTCTCAGCAGCTCGGACGGCAGCGCAGAGAAGAGGAAGCAACGTCATCATGGAAACAGTTGCATAGACCCTCAAACTGGTCAAACTGGTAACCAGATTCTGCCTTTTATGTATTTTTGTGTTTGTGTCCAGAGAAGCTGGTTCTGATGAAAAGGAAACGGATGCGTGATGTTTAGCTGTCGTCTCTCTTTCCGCTCGACGTTTCATGTCCGTCCAGAATTTACTCAGAACTCGGATTGGAGCGGATCACCGCTTCAGTGCTTTATTCTTCTCTCGTGTTTGTTACGTTGCCTTTGATTTACCGACAGGAAGCGTCACAGCGCTTAGCGCTGGTTTACGGGTCACCTGTGGTGAGATTATTGCTCTGAAACAAGTGCCTCTTCTAAGGAAACAGGAAACATTGGGCCACTTAAAAAACCCACAGGCAGCCGGATGGAGCTCAGTGAACACAGACCTGTGCGTTTGAGGTGTAAATGTATTAAAAAGTGTTTTTTGGATAAATGGAAACTTTTGTGTGTGTTTTATTTTGGTTAAAAGGAGTTCAGATTAAACTTTAGAAAGGAGGGTTTGGTTTTTCCCTCCAGGACTTCCGTAGAAACTTGACGGACTCCGTGGAGCCTGAATCCTTCAAAACGAACAAAAACACAAGAATGATTCTGGTGATGGATCATCGTCGTGAACATCAGATTCCATTTCCTCAAATAAATGAACCTGACTCCTGCAAACGTGTCCATTCAAGTCTGTGATGTCACCAGAGGCTGTAACTGCTGTGGCTCCATCTGCCGGTGGAGTCAGGAACCCCCGAAACTCCGAGCATCCCCTCATTCAGGTGTGGTCAGGGTCTGACGGCCTGAAGGCCTTCATAAGGGCCATAAGAGACACACCGTTGGGGGGGGGACGAGCTGCAGGTTGGACCCGCTGCAGAAGACCAGACCAGACCAGTGCAGGAGGATCCCCGGAGGCAGCAGAGACTGAGAAGACGGTGTATTCTCTTGAGGGAGGTGGATTTTCCAATTCCCCTCCGGAGACGAGGCGAAGATCGACCGACGCCCGAATCACCCGTTGACTACCGTTTTCTGTTCAAGGACGTGAATTAAACCTTTGTTTACACTTTGAACCTGGTGTCCTTGACTACTTGAACTACCCCGGGGAGAGCGTCCTAAAAACTACTTTCAATACTGGACGAGTGTAAACGCAAACCTTTTCAAGTCTTTTAACATTTATTAAAAAAGAAAAAGTTCAAACCCTTCGGTGGTTTGATTTCATTTCATTTCATTAAAACACCAGATAAGGAGACGTGTCTTTTATTTATTTACAATCCCACAAATTGCCTCCAAGAACTAATAAAGATGCATCATCTATTAGAGCAGGGATTGAGCTGCCACCAGGGGGTGCGCGAGAGGAAAAATATAATGGCGGTCAGTTTTTTTAAGTGGGATTTTTCCATTGACATATATAAAAGGATTTTTCTATACAATAAAAAAAGCATGAAAGTAAGTAAACATTTCCTTTGTGGCCTCCTGTGTGCGTTGGCTGTCCCGCGACAAAGTGCTGACAAGGCTCTTTGAACTCTGGCACGAATCGCAGCGGTTTTTTGAGGAGAATCCGTTTCATTTGGCCTCCAGTATGCATGACGAAGGTTTTCTGAAAAGGCTCGCCTATCTTCTCAGCTCTGAATGAACTCAATCTAAGTCTGCGGGGAGTCAGTGTAACTGTGTTCAACACACAAGACAGGGTTGAGGCCATGATAAAGAAGCTACGGTTCTGGGCAGGTTGTGTGAGTGGGAACACACACCTGTGTTTCGCTACGCTTCACGAGTTCTTGGGGGAAAATGACGTGCACCTGGGTGAGCATGTAAAAACTCTCATGATTGAACACCTCAACCAACTCGCCGAGCAGCTACGGAAACACTTTCCACCTGTGGACACATCTGGCGCTTGGATTCGCAACCCATTTGTTTCCCTGCCGTCCCGCAGCTGTCATTTATTTCAGAGCCGCTCTTTGCAGCTGCTCATTTTATTGCGCGCTCTCTGACTTTATTTCATGTTTGAGCCGCTCTTTGTTACTTAATCATGTTGTGGATCGTGTGTAGGCTCATTTTATTGTCGCACTTGAAAAGTTTCCGTTTTAATTTATTTTATCTATTTCGGAGCCTTTTCTTTTTAATGTTGTGGGTCGTTTGTTATTCATTGCAGTTTAATTCAGCCTGTGTTGATGTTGTTATTGTCATGCGTGTTGTGGTTATTTGCGCATGTTTAAACATGAGTCTCTATATGACGATAAAACAAAGTTTTGTTGCGGGTTTTTTTAAGTGTGAATTGGGGGTGCGCCAACCCGGTTGGGACATGGAAGGGGGTGCGCAGGAAAAAAAGTTTGGGAACCGCTGTATTAGGGTTATAAATGAGTTTCTCTTCTGCTTCCATCTCGCAGAGGAAGCATTGAGGATCCTCCTCTTTTGGACCTGCAGTTCCTTCTCTCTTTGTCCTGAAGTCCACTCCCTGGTGAGGCAGCAAGAAATAGTCTGGTTTCGTTTACCAGGAAGTCGCCGCCTTCCCCGCTGCAATAAAAGAGTTTAAAGTGAAAGTGAAAGTCACAACTGTTGAGCGTCAACACTTCGAGGTGAGTTTGTCCTTCTACCTTCTAACTGCAATAAATCCATAAGTTCCATTTGAAACATGATGCTGTGTGTGTGTGTGTGTGTGTGTGTGTGTGTGTGTGTGTGTGTGTGTGTGTGTGTGTGTGTGTGTGTGTGTGTGTGTGTGTGTGTTTTAGATGGATAAAATCTTCAACCTACTGCAGAAGCACAGACTGGAGTCTTACTACAATAAATTCCGTGAGATGGGTGTAGAAGATGAGCGGGACTTCATCGACGGAGTGACCGATGACGACCTGATGAACATCGGTGAGTCACCGGGAGCCGCCGAAGGGTTAAAGGAGGAAAACAGGAAACTGATGACGTAACCACCTCCCTCTCTCAGAATGAGGAAACATGTGGATCCTGCAGTGAATTGACTTGTATTTCTCCTCCCAAAATAACTAAGCCTGCTTGTACTTTCATATATGTGCAGTGTGTATTTATTTTGCACTTGAATAATTAGTTTGGCATCATGAGAGACGTTCCAAGTATCGGCCCAAACAGAAAACAAGTCAACAAGGGTAACGTTTCCGTTATCGACCTCATGAATACAGTTGTTTGTGTCTCATGTTTCTCACTCAGGTTTGAGTCAAGTGGAGAGGAACCGTTTCTGTAAACTGAAAGACGCGATCGGCCGCCTGCGAGCTCCTCCTGCTGGCGCCGCGATGTCCGTGAGCAGATCCCTGGGCTGCTTCTGTCTGCAGTACACGTACCCCAAGTGCCCCGAAGCCAGGCACATCACAGGTAAGGGGGACTAAAGGTGACGCAGCGAGGCCATCAAGAGGTCAGGTGTGGGATTACAGATGCTGTAGTTGCCATAAACTTAAACCCCTCCGGATGAATGGTGGTCACTTTGGTTATGCAAGAAACTGCTCATGCATCTTCATCTTCATGAAAATGATTTTATTTGTGTCAAATACCAGACCAACATATAATTCCATTTGCAATACGAGATGGACCTGATTTATTCTCGTGGGTGCGGTTGGATATCCGGGGTCTAAAGGCTTCGTGCCGAGAGACGTTTGATCGTTA
This sequence comes from Gasterosteus nipponicus, assembly GCA_014132575.2. Lineage (NCBI taxonomy): Eukaryota > Metazoa > Chordata > Actinopteri > Perciformes > Gasterosteidae > Gasterosteus > Gasterosteus nipponicus. The sequence goes on along the minus strand of BMAF01000003.1, from coordinate 1,202,670 downwards.
TAAGAGTTGACTTTGCACCGACTCGTTGGCCTTGGCTGGTAGAAACGTCCCGACCCTTGAACCTTGAGCGGGTAAGCGCGACGACCACACAAGATGAGATTAGACTACATCTAAAATATGTTCCAACATGAGCAGCTAGCTTGGAAAGGCCTTCAAGCATCCCTCTCTTACTCCGCTCCGGCCCCCCGCGGAGTCAGTGGGATCCATGCACGACATTCATTACTCCGCCCTCCTTGCATGTTGTGCTTTCAGATATGGATCCCGCTCAGAACACGGTGGAAGACCTGATGCTGAGGATCTGTCACCTGGAGGCCGTCAACCCGTCCATAGGAGTCTGTCTCTACACAGCGGACGGAATGCCGTTGACGGACGACCCGTTCTTCAACACATGTGAGCTCAGTCAGTGGATTATGAACCAACGGTTCAGGCAGAAGTACATCAAGTCTCATTTACAATCCACACTTCCAACGTAGACGCAGTAGGATTTGAATCTGGCCTCCGAGCCCCACGGATCAGCCAAGCAAACAAAAACCACAATAAGATTGAATTAAAACATGAACTTCCTACAGAAGCTCTTTTCCTGACACATAATGTGTAATTTTTGATTTTGATTTTGTTCTACAGGGTCTTTAAAAGATAGACACATTGAAAATGGAGACGAAATCTACGCCATATTCACACCAAGGACGAACCTGAGAGCAGCTCATCAAAGGTCCACGGCAGAAGTTCCCAGAAGCTGCGGCACGGATGTGGTCCGATGCCACGTGATGCTCATGGTGACATTGTTCATGACTCCTTCGGGACCTATTTTTCCTCCGCACAGCAGCGTCAGAGAGTCGATATGAAAATGCTTTAGGTTTATTCGTTCCAAGACTGCTGACGTCAGTCACAAACGTCCTGAAAAAAAAATCCACGAAGAAGAAAAAATAAAATATCCAGACACCAACACACGTGCTTCTCTCCAGTTGTGTGCGTGTGCACACACATCTGTTGTGTGTCACAGCCGTAATAACTCGCCCCCTCGTCTCCCACAGGGCGACTTTGAGGTCCCGGTGGATCTGGCAAGTGACACGATGGCCACTTTGAAGAAACGTCTTGCCAATGAAAATGGAGTCCCAGCACATGTTCTTCATTACAGGTAATTCTCATTTGTCGTTAGCATGCAGGACTAGCGTAGCTTTTCATCATCGCTGATGGTTGCTGACTCCGACGTGCTCATCAGGCCCGATCTGTCCGGAGTTGAGAACGCCAGCGGCGACACGTTGGAGAGTTGTGGAATCTCCGAGGGGTCGACGGTGTACTTCTCCCTGTCCACGTTTCCTGAGGACATTCAGGACCAGGACCAGGATATGTTCTTCATGGACGACGTGGAACCTTCTGTGCAACAAACAGCCAAAGGATTAAGTGTCTTCTTGTCTTCTCTGTACATCATTGTAAGCAGAGTTTACTTTATAGACAGTGTGATGAATCCATTTGTGCACTAATGAAGCCCTCACATATGTGTAACCTCTCTGCATAGTTTCATATGGTTTTACTTTATTATTTAGAAAGAAGTTTTTCATTGACTAAGTTGTCTTTTCCCGGGAAGAATTCTAAATATGCTTCATACGAGGAGTTAAAGTAGATGAATTTACATTTTAAGACAATGGCTGAACACCAAAAATGAAAGTAATGAAAATAATGAGAACAAAGTGTGCAGGTACCACTGAGTGAAAAACTGAACGTTTTATTGGAATTCTTCAATAAATATAAAAGTTACAAGGATGCCTACAAAAGCCCCAAAAAGCATAATGGGAAGACGGGTTGTCTGAAAGCAGTTTTGTGTACCTCTTATGCTCGGTTTAATGCTTTTGTTAATATATATTTAAACATATATATAAATGAATAAATTGCTAATAATCCATAAATACCAAATTGGAAAAAGAAAGGACATTTGCCTTCAGTATTGAAAACCACTGAATGCAGTGTGTACTTGTGTTGACCTTCTCTACCCCAGAAACACAAAGGTCTGGGAGTTAGCCGCACGGATTTGATCGGATACATACGGAAACTGACTGGATGCCACCCACTGGCCCAAAGTTTGCACCAGTTAATCTGTAGGAATGAGATCACATCCAAGAATCAGAAGGTCAAGTATCACCCCATTTTAAAGCGCATTTTGTTTTTAAGATAAACCGGTTTCACCGTCTGCCTTTAACGCATTTTCTCCTCCGGTAACGATACGTCTTTTCCTTTTTTCCGTAGATCGCAGTGGTTGAAGGCTTGTACATGCTCTTTAGAGAACTTCTACCTCAGCTTGGAAGGAGCCACGGAGAGAAGATCATCGAGGATCTTGATGTCTTTGAGTACTCAACGTGCTGCTGGGCCTATCTCCTGTCAGAAGCAAAGGTGCCCTCATTGGTTTAGAGGCACAGATTCACACGGGTGATGAGGCATCCCAGTTAGGGGGAATCTGGTTCCAGTCACCCCAACTTCACATGGGCGGGTACTTGGTGGGTTGTACATCGCGTTCTCGCATCGCTCGGCTACGCCTGCATTTGGCCAAAGTCTCCATCTGATTAGAGGATGAACTGATTACAATTTGGTGGTCAAACAGCTCAATAATGACTGTAATAAGGACATTTGATTAAAACGTATTATGCTAAAAGAGCCACATCACCTCAAGGCACAATGTCCTTGTCCGTGTATTTGAACGTTCTGTGTAACCGTGACGTCCTCCACCCTAAATAGTTTCAGTTGAATGTTGCTGCTGAACGTTGCTGCCTCGTTTTCTTTGAACAGAGCGAGACGTCCGATCATGAGAACTACGCACCTCGTTCTCTGACGTCCGATGAAGGCAGCCGGTTCTGTGACCCAGTCACTGTGACTGGAATACCAGGTGTCCTAGAAAGAGCCGTTGTACTTCAGAAAATCAAAGGTAACGGTAAAATGTATTGTGCTCTTAAGTGTGCAACGCTTCCAGCCCATTGAGGGAAACATTGCTGCGTCGTGGATGATATTCAGGTTTTTGTTTTTCTAGTTCTGCTAAAACACTTTAGTCATAAAAGAAACTGCTGTGACGTCACCATGACAGAAGCGAGTATACCGAGTAAACCAGGCAGTCAGATGTTTCCACATCAGTGCATTATATGAATATATGTACAAAGGTACCTTGCAAAAAGGTGGTCCAAACATGCTTGGTGAAATAGCCTGCCTATGGATAATAGTTGAAGATGCTAAAATAAGTGATTTAGAGTAGAGGTGCAACACAAATGGTCGTCCTGCTAGCGGTTCTCCAACATGTTGTGGCAACAGGCTTCCATCAGCCTCCACACACATTAGTGTTAAGTTCATATTTCAGCTGCTGAGTGTGTCACTGGTCGGGAGGTGATTTGTGTTTAATTGTATATTGACTTTCGCTTGTTCAGATGGTGAGAAGATTCCACACTACCCCCAAGAGGTCTTGAGGGAAACGTCCTTCCAAAGAGCCACCGACATTGAGAAGATTCTGCTCAGTGTTCATCCATCACTGAAAACATATTATCTCTCCATGTCTCATGCGAGTGTGACTGGGCTGAAGTAGGTTTTGTCAAACATCATGTTCATGAAATATGACACACACACACACACATTTACACCAACTTACTACATCCTACAGGTTCCCAAAGATGGTGATTAAGCAACATTATTGGTAATATTTGTAATAACTGTCACTTTCTAGTAAAATTTTCATAGTGTACAATCTTTGATTGGGAAGCGTAGGAAAGGGGCAAACTAGCTCCTAACCTTATAGGTTCTTTGTTTAATGAAAGTTCTACGAGGACCCTTTACGTGACGTTCTACGGCTCTAGTTCTGTCAGGAATCAGGAACATTTGCCAAATTATGTTGGACATACAAGGAATTGGACATGATGCATAACATTGGACATTGAGCCAATGGACAACAAGAAAAATGTTCAATTTACAAATTTAACTTGACTTATAGACCTTTCATTCACCCTAACATAGTTCCACTCAACAAGGTTGATCATTGGACCAGCACCCAGAAGGCTCATTTGGAGCCGTGCAACCCACAAAAAAACCTTGGTTCACCACATAAAGTGTCCTGCATTGATCCCCGTGGGGAAAGTATTCTCCGCATCTACCCAATCGCACACAGAGGGAGCGTGCAACTTCACATTATCAAACATTGCATTATCCCTGTGTGTCTTGATACAGTTCTCCCAGCATTCATCTCACTGTGGTCTATATAATTCAATTACAGCTTTTCCATAAATACCCAGAAGACCTTTGGAGACATGGCAGAAGAACTGAAAGCTTTCCCTCAACTCAATGTGTCTCCTCCGCTGCGTTTGAAGGACCTCTGTGTTGATGGACCACAGCTGGTTCTCCTGAGTAAAGGTTGGCCTTTCCTTCAGACACGTTTCTCAGCTGGAAAATAGAGGAACCATTCATACCCTTGAGATGTTCATCAGCCACAGAATTCTCCAAATATTGTTTTTCTTTTTGCAGACAACCTTGGTGTGTATTTGAGTAAGGACAAGGCATGTCCTGCTAAGATCGTGGTGTATGACTGTATGGCTGGAAAAACCCGAAATATGGACGTGGACACGTTAGCGTCTCAGTGAGTACTTAGTTTTTTCTCCTATTCTTGACCAGTGGTTCTGAACTGGGGACCCGTTTTCAGTCGGGTCGGGGTCCTGGGTCATCTTTGGGAGGGAGGGGAGGAGGGGGGCTCACAGCAGCACACGAGGCTCGTTCAGAAAGTGAGAACGATAATGCCCCCCCTCGCCCCACCCACCGTTATCGTTATCGTTATTCATTTTATTTTCTATAGTCCAAAATAAGTGTAGAATCGATCGATGACCATCAGAAGCTCTTTTCATGCAGAACCGGTGACCACAGGGAAGACGATTCATTCACCACAACCAGGATTCCAAAAGAGGCCATAGTGGTAACGTTGACCCTCCAGCCTGCATCAACTCAGCTTGATCAATGAGAAAATAATGAAAATAAACAGGCTAATAATTTCATGTCTTTATGTCTTCATCAGGTCCTGATAGATACGAGCTCATCCATGGCGGAGAAGTGCTATGACAGTGTGGACATAAAGAAAATCCACGATGTGAAAGAGCTCTTTGACAACTTTGCCACACGTACCATGGCTTATGATTTCCACCACGTCATCGCCCTTGTGGAGTTTAACACTGAATTGAAAACTCACGCGTTCACAGAAACACTGGAAAAATTCAAGGTACATGGAATAGATGACGCATTACACAGCGAGATGACGCTTTGGTCTACGGGATGTTTGTTTTGTAGGTAAAGTTACCTATTCTACTGATCCTTGCAGCAACATGTGCGTACCATTCGGGCCGGAGGACAGACGAAGCTTTACGATGCTCTACATCGTGGAATGCACGAGTTGGAAAATGTCAAGAAGTTTCCACACTGCAGACTTCGCATTCTCTGCCTCACAGACGGAAATGACGTCGGGTAATTTTCCTTCTCTGTGATTCACCCGTTTGATTCCATCACCATCATGAGGCCGTCAGGTGTCTGTAATGAGGGGATGGGACAAAGTCTTTGAAGGTCACAAGTCTTTGCACTAAAGTGTCAAGTCAAGACCTTCAAGTCATGACTGAAGGTCCAGAGTCTCCGGGTATGCATGATGTCAGACAAGGAAGCTGTGATCATATGGTTTGTTCTCTATTGTCATAATGCTATGTGAGTTAAGAACTCATTATTTGTGCATAGATCTTTAAATAAGCCAGAAGACGTTGCTGCCAACCTGATAAAAGCCAACATCATTGTGGATTCGATTCTTCTCGGAAAGGTGGAGAACAATATTCTGTGTGGGATCAGCCATGCAACAGGTAAAGTATGAAAACCTCTATGAACGGGTTTGCTTTGGGTGTAAAACCATATAGGTGTACACGGTTTGTCACACATACACAGCTCCCATGTTCTTTTTTTTTTACTTTTCATTTTGCATTTTAAATACAACTTTAGGTTAATTTCTTTATTGTTCTATATGGCTTTCAGGCGGTTGCTGTTTCAAACCGGAGACGAGCAAAGACGGCCTGAAGCTGTTTGAGATTGAGACCGTTCTCTCTTTGGAGATGAGGAAACCCAAGACCAAAGCTCAGCCGTCTTCCATCACTCTGGTTCGTGCACCAGAATATTGTCTGGGGTTTAGTTTGAGTTGCCCTTAGAATGCAAGACGATGGCAGGAATGGGTTTAAAACAACGATGCTTTCCTCTTGGTACTTTGCAGAGTTTTATAAAAGCAATAGCTGCTCTTCACGGGTATGATGGGTTTCCGGAGGCTGTCTTGCCGAGCCAGATGAGCGGTAAAGTGACCGAGACGGACAGGTGAGCAACAGAAACGTCTCACTCTGCAGGGTCACTCTGTAGTGACCAGCAGGGGGCGACTCCTCTGCTCCCATAGACGTCTATGAGGAAATGACTCTACTTCTCTGTAGTGACCAGCAGGGGGCGACTCCTCTGCTCCCATAGACGTCTATGAGGAAATGACTCTACTTCTCTGTAGTGACCAGCAGGGGGCGACTCCTCTGCTCCCATAGACGTCTATGAGGAAATGACTCTACTTCTCTGTAGTGACCAGCAGGGGGCGACTCCTCTGCTCCCATAGACGTCTATGAGGAAATGACTCTACTTCTCTGTAGTGACCAGCAGGGGGCGACTCCTCTGCTCCCATAGACGTCTATGAGGAAATGACTCTACTTCTCTGTAGTGACCAGCAGGGGGCGACTCCTCTGCTCCCATAGACGTCTATGGGGCGACTCCTCTGCTCCCATAGACGTCTATGAGGAAATGACTCTACTTCTCTGTAGTGACCAGCAGGGGCGACTCCTCTGCTCCCATAGACGTCTATGAGGAAATGACTCTACTTCTCTGTAGTGACCAGCAGGGGCGACTCCTCTGCTCCCATAGAGTCTATGAGGAAATGACTCTACTTCTCTGTAGTGACCAGCAGGGGCGACTCCTCTGCTCCCATAGACGTCTATGAGGAAATGACTCTACTTCTCTGTAGTGACCAGCAGGGGGCGACTCCTCTGCTCCCATAGAAGTCTATGAGGAAATGACTCTACTTCTCTGTAGTGACCAGCAGGGGGCGACTCCTCTGCTCCCATAGACGTCTATGAGGAAATGACTCTACTTCTCTGTAGTGACCAGCAGGGGGCGACTCCTCTGCTCCCATAGAAGTCTATGAGGAAATGACTCTACTTCTCTGTAGTGACCAGCAGGGGGCGACTCCTCTGCTCCCATAGACGTCTATGAGTGTCTTCCAGTATGAACTCATGACCAGTTACTTTTTCAAGACATTGGTAGTTTTTTTTTAAGATCTTAAATACACAGATATTATGTTAATGTGGGATTCATAGTGAGAGTTGGAAAAGCATCTGAATATGATGTGAAATCGTCATTTTATTATCATGATGTGCATATTTCAAATGAATATTGGTAACAACATGCTAGTTATGGAAGAACAAGTCCAGACACATTAGAAATAAAGAGCTGCTCATACTGTATTTTGACACAGATAAACCAGTAATCTTGAGGTTCTAATATTTCACATCAGTGCTCTGAAAAATAAGATCCGGGACGCCAGAGTCTCTCAGTTGATGGAGAAGGACAGACGTATCGTGGCGGAGCTGAGGAGCCTGCATTGTGACCCGCATCCATACTTCAGCATCTTCCCATCGGAATCTGACTTCAGTGAGTGGCACGGATTTCATTCCTAATATTCACACTAGATCGTCGATGGCTGAATGGGTCATTTGAGGACATTTCCAGCTCTGAGTAATGGGAAGGAAAGTTATAATATTGATAATATTTGAATTGTTGCTTCCTCCGGCATTCTGTATAGTGACCAGCAGGGGGCGACTCCTCTGCTCCCATAGACGTCTATGAGAAAATGACTACTTCTCTCTTGATTTATTCCCTCAGAAAACATTGTAAACATGAGTTTATGGTCTCAGTCTCTAGTTTCTTCTTCAACACAACATGATGCTCAATTACATCATTTACGTCTCGGCTGCTAGCATAGCAGAGACGTATGCGTCGTCTCTACGTCACTCCGGCAGCTTCACAGCTCTATTGGATGAAGGCAAACCTCAAGTGTCAACTTTTCTCTCTGCTGTCCACGATCTCTTCAGCCTTCTGGAAGATCCTCATGGAAGGACCTCCTGACACACCTTATGAGAAAGGAACCTTCGAGCTGTTCTGCCAGTTTGGGTCCGACTACCCGGTGAAGCCTCCACTGGTTCGCTTCGTCACGCCGGTATCCTGCCAAACAAATGCACATCTTCACAAGAAGAAACTGATCTAATGGATGGATTTCTATTGAATCATAGCAGACTAAATAATTATTATGTTCCCATACTTCTATGATTCTACAAAGATATGAGTGGCCCTGAAGTTAAATGGTTACCCCAATTGCAGTGTCATTACCGTACCTTAACATGAGCAAAGGTGTACCACTGCAACATCAACAGCGTGGGCCGCATCTGCCACAACATCTTTGACCGGAACTACAACGCCCAGATCACCGTGAGGAATATCCTCAATGCTGTGTACGGACTGCTCATCATCCCAGAGCCTGAAGATCCTCTGGACAGGTAAGATCCCCTAAGAGACACACAACGCAATACTTCAGTCCCACAGAAAACCTTCCTTCCTCCGAAAAGTGTTCCTCCAAAGCACCAATGTGGGACAAAGTCAAATGGGTCGTACGCACTCTGGTGAATTGAACACTCCGGTGTGTTTTTCCTGGAAGCATTCTGGCCGAGGAGTTCCTCACCAGCCGAGGGAAGTATGAGGAGGAAGCCAGAAAACACACAGAGGAAACCGCCGCAGAGTCCCGGGACGACATGGAGAAGGTAGAGGAGCTCTGGTGGATTGAGAGGTGCCTCAGGCTGCAAAAGAGCCGTAACGTTTACGTGTCAACTTCCTAACAATGTTGGTGCGTTTCTTCTCTGAAAGAAACTGGTGAGTCCTGAGAAACGCCTGGTTCCCCAACATCTCGTCTGCCCGCTCACCAACAAGATGTTCGTGGATCCGGTGAAGACCAAATACGGAACGGTGTACGAGCGAAAGGCCATCGAGAAGCACCTCAAAACGTGAGTCTGTTTTCATCACGTAACCACGTGACAGAGCTGCAGGTCAGCGTCTCCCGTGTCGGACTTCAGGATCATTGTGTGGAAACACCACATGACATCTGCTGAGTATTAAAGCCTACGTTCTGTTGGAGGATTTCATGTTGGTGGTTAAGACGTGAGCCTCCATGAGCTTCCTGGTGATCGTCTCGTCCTCTCACGCAGGAAGAAGAGCGACCCGAGGGGCGACCCGGCGGCGCCGCTCACTGAAGCCGACCTCCGGCCGGCCAACGAGATGAAGAAGATGGCGATGGATCAGCGCTCCAGGCAAATCCAGTAGGAGCTCCAGTGTGAGAGGTCACGTGAGGTGAAGGCGGGCGACCTGGTGCCGCTCGGCTTCCAAGATGCAAGATGAAGACAGACGTCCGTCGAAAACCAAAGTAAAAGAAGTGACGATTAATCTGCACGATGAATATTCCTCCATTTGATCCACGTCGAGATCTAAAGCGCCTTAAACCACAATGCACATTGACGGATGGTCACAAGAGGAATTGCAGTTAAACAATTGTCATTTAGTGGTTTTTATTTTTAATCTATTTTAAACTGAATCTGTGTCAATAGATATTTACCTGTGATATATCTGATTGATGAAGTAATTAAAATGGTGATTGTTTAAATGGACACTTTAATGGAAAGCAACATGAAATATTCACTGCACATTATACGTCATTTAAATAGGATGTTAGGATGCTTGAACCTGAGTTTTCCGCTTAATGTAGAGAAATATTACATCATGAACCCAACCAATAAATGTTGAGTAATGTCATCAATTCTTTGCTCGGTGTAATGATGTAAATAGAAGTTCTTAACTCTACTTGTATTGAAAGCTTCTCAGTTTCAACATTGATCTCTTTGCATTTCTTTTTTTCTCTGAATACAAAAACACAGCTTTATTGACACTCAGTCACATTTGCATTTTACTTCCATTGTATATGAGATATTAATGTGTGTTTGTGAAATTAAACTTGCACCACTTGTTTTATTTTATCTTTTAGATTTTGGTCATTTGACTTCAAATGTTTAATGTGTCAAAGGTCAAACGTCTTGGAGGAAAATGTTGAGGACAATTGAAAAAGAAAGAAATGTCTCACTTGTTGGAGTTTATTTTCAGGAATCAGGAATCATTTATTTGCCAAAATATGTCAAACATACAAGGAATTTGTCTTGGCGGTTGGTGCGCGACAGTAGACAACAAGACAACAGTGCACAAGTAATAAAATAAAGTTGAATGAAATGTTAATGCAATGGGTTAGTAGAATAAGGCTATGGGTTAGTATAAAACAAGGAATAAAGTTACAATTTTTAAATATTAAAAAAATTAAAAAGAAAAATATTTGAATAAGTAAAAAACAATTATGTTACTTTCAGCATTTTGGCCCCTTCAGATGTTTCAAATCTCATTTCCTCTGTTTTAATGATTCAATAAAAGTACAAAACGTCGTATAATGATGATTATGTATTATTTAGTATTTTTAGTTAATTTAATGCTTCTGGAAAACTGATGTAAAGTACCATCCTCTCCTCGTCACGGTAAGTTTTGTAGCTGACACGTGTTGCCTTCTTGATTCTCCACAGTTCAATTAATCACTTCATTTTCTGGCGAAGGCTTTATCACATGGGATGAAATTTAAGAAAAGACATTTGAATAAAATAGAAAAGGTCTGTTAACAGTAATCATGGCACAATCAGCTTTTGACCTTAACATAAATGTTGTTTTCTGAGCCTGCAGAGTATTTAAAGTGTTTTCCAGCTATTTCATATTGCACCAGATTATGATTTTAGTGCCATTTCATCACTTCACAGGCTGAGTATCAAATAAAGATGCAAGACGGTGGACGCCATGAGAGATGGCCCCCCTTCCCTGAGTATTTATAAATGGCTTTTCCCCTGAATTTTACTCAATGGTCCCTTTAAATTGTCTTCTGCACTTGTTTTTGTTCCACACACGGTTCACATCTGCATCCGAACAATAGAATCACAGTTCTGAGAGCTTTTCTGTTTCCCTGCAGTGTGTTGGGTCAAAGCGGCTGGAGATCCTCCTCCGTCACACGGCTGGAGGAGGGAGGAGAGGGGGTGGGGGGTCCCTCGATGTCCTGGAAGAAATAACAGAGTAAGTAATAAGATAAAATCCTCTTCTCAATATCAATCACACATCAGCCTGTTTTTTTTCACACATTTTGGATTTGGGGAGATTTCTGTGCCGTCTCTTGGGACCACGATGAACTCTGACCCCCTCCGTCTCATCCCAAACACTTCATTTATAATAACAGCAAATGGTGAACATGCAGCAGGATCAATGACAGAAAGTTGAGTAATATTTGACTTACTGTTTGTAAATGATTCGAGGAATGCGGCTCTTGCAGATTATCATGACTCCTATGATGATTATCATGATGACAATGACGCTGACGATGACGCCGACGATGATGAGGCAGATTACACCCATACCTCCGTTGGTCAATCCGGTGTTGTTTGCCGGGTTGCCTTTATTTTTGAGGTGGCCAAAGAAGAAGAACCGCCGTCGTGTGGATTCTTTCTACTGCTAACAAATGCTACGCTAACTCCACAAACACATGACAGAAATGCAGAGTGGGATTCTCTTCCTAACACCTGGGTGGTCTCTTCCTAAGTCTTCATGACGTCTCCTTCCCACCTTTCCTTGATAGAGGAAGAGTGACTGCAGACTCTACCTCCACTAACACACTAACTACCTGGAGCACTTACATTGGACTTATAATGGTTCGTATCTACAGCAAGTTGTACATCAGCTTATTTGAGGAAATCACACTTTCGTGTTTCTTGTTCTTCTGAGAGTTTGTTTGAAATGTTCTTATTGTGAGTCTTGTGGTTGACAATGTGATGTGATGTGATGTGATGAGTCGCTGTGATGGATGTGATGTGATGTTGTGTGTCAGATAAATGACATGTGATGTGATGTGATGTGATGATGCGATGCGATGCGATGTGATGTGATGCGCGATGCGATGTGATGCGATGCGATGCGATGTGATGTGATGTGATGTGATGTTGTGTGAAGCGATGCGATGTGATGTGATGTGATGTGATGTTGTGTGAAGCGATGCGATGTGATGTGATGTGATGTGATGCGATGCGATGCGATGTGATGTGATGTGATGTGATGTGATGTGATGTGATGCGAGTGGCTAGGAAAGGACGTAGGAGGTAGTTTGTGAGTTACCTGGATCATCAGGGTCCGGACTGTGGGCACCGTCTAGCTGAAGACCCCAACGAGGGTTAAAGGACAAATAAGAGAGGTTTTAGAGTAAAGCACCGCTTACTAGAGTTATTCTTTTTTTCTGTTTAAAACTGAATCCAAGTTTCATCCAAATGTTGATCAAGTTATTACGAAATTTCCAATAAAAGGAAAGAAAAAGATACATTTCAATCTGCGTCCTCTGGCATTTAGTATTAGTGAATATTGATATGTATATAAATATATATATGTAATAATTACTAAGAAAAAGACATGATATTAATATTACAGTTACTACAGTTATTACAGTGCTACAAATGAAATAATAGAGAGATTGGTTAAAGGGCTCATGTGATAAATACAGTGTGGGAATAAAACCCAAATAGATATTGGGTTATATGTGTTGTGTATTTTGCTTACAGCTCCGCTCTGCCCAGAGTCTGAAAAAAGGAAAAAGGAGATTAAAGCTTCTCATTTATCATTTCAGGTTAATGGGGATTTTTACAGCCAATCTTTTTAATGATGTACTGTAATTATATTTATTATCTATTGTGTTTTTTGTTTAGCATTTTGTGCCGATGATACACATGTCATACTTTGATCACCTTTTACTGGAAACTGGACACCAGCTATTTACTTTAAGGGTTCGTTTTCAGCTTTGACTTTGTAATTTCATAGTTTACAGTATTATGAAATGTTGTGTACATGTAAAGGCATTAAAGTCTGAGTTACTTGTTCCGATGGAGGAGTTCTGTTGAGCAGGACATTTTCTTTTCTCCAACAGAGCATGTGTACGTTCCAGCATCAGCTCTTTCAATCGATGAGATCTTCACTGAGAGATTCCCTTTGGCAGGATTCCAGCTGCTGTCCTCAGATGCTCTCCCTATGAATGGTTCTTCCTGAACATCAGGGGATAAACTTCTACTTCTGAAGACCAGGACATGGATGCTGTTGTTGAACATCCAGTAGACACTTTGGTTCGTCACATCGAGTCCTGGCGAGTGGTAACATTCCAAAGTGACGTCATCGCCGACTTCTTTGGAAAGGAGCTCGTTGCAAATTAAGTCCTGATTTCCATCTTCTGCAACGAGAAGGAAGACGAGGCCTTAAGTAACGTGAGACCAAACCAAAGTGCATCTCACAATTACAAAAAGCCCTCCGTGATAATCGATTGGCTGATTAAAAATATAGACAAAACAAATATAGAGATTAAATAAAATATTAAATGATGAAACGCTTCCTCGTCCACACAGAAATAGAAAGGCGGATGTGCGGGTGTGAGTTAAATGGATCTAAAATGTGAGAGTTTATCAGAATATAAAATTGTTTATTTAACCTCTAACTTTTTTTAATAAAGCTCAAATGGGATTTTAACATCACAAAGTTAGACGAATGGAAAAGGATTGAAGAATGAAGATCGGATGTTCAGGTCACACAAATCAAGTTTGTTTATTTCCCAAGCATCACCAGTGCCAGTGCCTCCCCTTGTGTCATTATGATATACATATATATATATATATATATATATATATATATATATATATATATGAGAGCTGAAAGAGTTGGCTGTCGAGTGTGATGCCGAGGTTCCTAGCAGTCAAAGTGGGCGTTAGCACAAAGTTGCCAAAGTTGACCGTCAGGTCCTGGGTCGGAGAATCTTTTCCCGGAAAGAGAAGTAGTTCAGTCTTGTCGGGGTGATTTTTAGATGGTGGGCGGATCCACAGAGAGATGTCAGTCAGACAGGCAGAGATCCGAGTGAGGGAAGGAGAGAATTAGTTGGGTGTCATCTGCATAGCTGTGGTAGGAGAAGCCATGTGAGCGAATGACAGCGCTGAGAGAGTTGGTGTAGAGCGAGAAGAGGAGGGGACCCAGGACGGAACCCTGAGGAACTCCAGTAGTAAGAGGACAAGGTTCTGACACAGATCCTCTCCAGGTTACCCGGTAGGTGCGGCCATCGAGGTAGGACGAGAGAAGGAGAGAGCAGAGCCTGTGAGACCAAGTTCCTGAAGGGAGGAGGAGTTATGGTGGAGATAGAAGGAGAGTTGGTTAAAGATCGCACGTTCAGGAGTTTTGGACAAAAAGGGAAGAAGAGAGACCGGTCTGTAGTTGTTTTCTTCAGACGGGTTGAGGGTGGGTTTCTTCAGGAGAGGGTTAACTCTCGCCTCCTTCAGAGAAAACAGCCAGATAACAGAGCGTTGTTGATGAGACAGGTGAGGAAAGGAAGAAGGTCAGGTGCGATAGATTGTAGCAGATGTGATGGAATGGGGTCAAGAGGGCAGGTGGTCGGACGGGCAGAGGTTACTAGGGTAAGAACTTGGTTAGGAGACAGGGGGGTGAAAGAGGAAAGTGAGGGCGAAAGAGGTGAAGCCAGTGGGATCCAAGAAGTAGGAGGTGGGTTTGAGAAGGAGGAGCGTATGTCAGCTATGTTCTTGGTAAAGTAGTTGACAAAGTCAGAAGAAGGGTGGAGGGGGGAGGAGGACTGGGGGGTTCGAGGAGGTTGGAGAAGATCGAAAAGAGTTTTTGAGGGTTTGAAAATGAAGATTCAATTCTGGATTGGTGGAAAGAGCTTTTGGCAGCAGAGACAGAAGCAGAAAAAGAGGAAAGAAGAGATTGAAACTCAAGCAGGTCGTCAGGTCGTTTATATTTACACCGTCTCCTTTCCGATACTCGCATGGTGGCTCTCGTGTCACCTGTTCAGACTGACACGGAGCCGGAGAGGATTTGCCAGTCCGTCTTGTCGTAAGAGGGCAGAGAGAGTCTAGAGAGGAGGAAAGAGTTGAGAGGAAAATCTCTGCAGCAGCGTTGGGATGTAAGAGTGAGAAGGAGTCAGTAGGAGGGAGAGCTGATAGAACAGAGGAGGCCAGAGGGGAGGGAGAGAACAGGTACAGAGTCCGTCCATGGGGTCGTTAGTTATAGAGAGTGGGAGATGAAGAAGTGATCAGACACATGAAGTGGAGTTACAGAGAGGTTAGTGGTAGAGCAGTTTCTAGTGAAGATGTAGTCGAGGTGACTGCCGGCTTTGTGAGTAGGAGGAGAGGGACTGAGTGACAGAGCGAAGGAAGAAAGTAGGTGTAAGAGGTCAGATGACTTCTCTGTCTGGAAGATAAAGTCACCCAGGAGGACGAGCGGAGGTCCATTTTCAGGGAAGTTGGACAGTAGAATGTCCAGTTCTTCCAAGAAATGACCCAAGGAGCCTGGCGAACGGTAGAGAACAACGATATTTAATTTTACCGGTGAGTGACTGTTACAGCATGGAATTTGAAAGACAATGGGGTGGATGGTGGAAGAGGGTGGAGAGAAAAGCTCCATTTGGGTGAAATGAGTAGACCTGTGCCACCACCCCTGCCAGTGGGCCTGGGAGTGTGGCTGAAGGAGAAGGCGGAGGAGAGAGCGGCTGGGGTGGATGTGTTCTCAGGTGTGATCCAGGTCTCGGTGAGAGCGAGGAAGTCAAGCGACTGCTGGATAGCGAAGCCAGAGATGAAGTCTGCCTTGCGAGTAGCTGACTGGCAGTTCCAGAGGCCTCTTCCTCTAAATATATATTTATATATTTGTCCACTGATCTGTGATAGAAGTGCAATTATTAGATTCCAATCAATCCGCTAATTGTTATATTCAAAATCGAAATGAATTTGTGTGTTTTCTTGTTCAAACACTTGGAGGCAGCAACGAGCTGCGCCTCCTCTCGGATTGCGCAATCCCTCACAAACCCGATTGAGCTGCTCATATTTTTGCTTAATTGGAGCACGTGGAAATAACGTCTCTACAATGTCTCTACGCGTCACCACTGTACTGTTTGTACACAGTTGTATCACGTGTCCTCACATCCCACAGGCTGGGTCCTTTATTTCACGTGTGTTAGTCTCGCTAGTCTGACATAACGGCGCAGTTAAAAAGCGGCGAGGAGGCAGCTGGACTGGAGCGTCCTGCTCGTCACCGCTGGGAGGCGGAGTCAGTACCTCCGCCCGCCTGAAGGGGGCGCGCGGGCTCCTTCTGCTTCTCCTTCATACCTGTTGAGACGAAGACTGTTGGACTTATGGACTTATTCAAGTTTATAAGCTTATAGTTTATAAGCTTATAGTTGCCTTTCAGGCAAAACAAGTTGTATCCACCAAACGTTGTGTATCGCATTTCAGTAGCCTACAGAAAGTCCCCTACTGCTGTTACTGTGCAACAGACAAACAGCATTGGGAACTTCACGTTTGTTAGCTTAGCACCAGAAGATGGTTGATGATTAGCATTTCACAAAACCGCTCATTAGCGGCGTTTCCGGGCTGTTTTTAGTCGATCGCCACTGAGCTAAAAACTGAGATGACAACAAACGGTCGCGCAAAATCCAACTGTTATTTTGATCAACGCACTGATCTGAACGCTCCGGTCGATGTAAACGGGTAACATTACATTATGGCTCAATTCAGTACACCTCGTGACTCACTCCCAACCAATCAGAACGCTTGATTTCATCTGCCCCAGTATTATAAAAGAATATACGATACGGGATATGAAACATAACCAGTAGTCAAAGTGCAAGCATACCGTTGAATGGAGGATTTATGCTACTTTGTTTATGTATTTGTGAATGTGACTTTGAAAGAGTCAGAGCCTCCCAGCCACGAACCCACTGCTGTCATGTGGACCGCATTTCAAAATGAAATGTGCCTCTATTAAAGGTGTTACGGTAAAAGGGCTTACAGCCTTAAAGGCATTAATCGCCTATTTGTAAAGTGTCATATCCCACTCTATGAACTGTCTTTAAACCACATCCATAAACGGCAACACTCTGCTTTCACTTGATCCTAGTTCATGTTGACCTCCTATATGCTTATGTACATTTCCATGAAATATTACTGTATAGATTTTGAGAAAAGTAAAGATGAAATCAGTTAAAATGACATGATGTTCGTCTTTTCTCAATCTTTGAACTGTCTTTAAACCAGATCCAACATTGCTAACACTCTGCTTTCACTTGATCCTAGTTCATGTTGACCTCCTCTACGCTAGTGTACATTTCCATGAAATATTACTGTATGGATTTTGAGAAAATTGAAGGCAAAGTTAGTGAAAATGACATGTATAGAATATTCTATTCACACACAGATACGAGGCGTGGGCATATAAAAAGAGACCAAGAACATTACAAATACTGAATGCGGATTTAATTACTGCACAAAGTGCATATCCAATCATTTTTCTTAATCTGTGTCAGCTGTGCTTTTTGGATCTGCAGGCAGTCTGCATGGAACCACCTGCTGCAGCTGTCACACTGAATCTGGAATGGGTAAGGTGTTGTTTTAATTATTTTTATTCGAGCATTTGTTTTTGCATTCTGTATATTAAATTGATAGTGGTCAGGAAATGAGGGAATAGAGAGAATTGAAATGTTGTGGTATGAAAGTTTGCAATCAGGGTCAGATTAAAAGACCAAGAAATATGTGTCTAATTTCAAATGAAATGAAAATATAAAACAGGCTTCAATTTTGTATTGAACATTTGCTGGTTTAAAGACTGTTCAAAGATTGAGAAAAGACGAATATCATGTCATTTTAACTGATTTCATCTTTACTTTTCTCAATCTATACAGTAATATTTCATGGAAATGTACACAAGCGTAGAGGAGGTCAACATGAACTAGCATCAAGTGAAAGCAGAGTGTTGCCGTTTATGGATGTGGTTTAAAGACAGTTCATAGATTGGGATATGACACAAATAGGCGATTAATGCCTTTAAGGCTGTCAGCCCTTTTACCGTAACACCTTTAATAGAGGCACATTTCATTTTGAAATGCGATCCACATGATCGCATTTTTATACGGCGCTGCCTCATAGTGCCAGGAACCCAAACCAGGGCCAGGACCAGGAACCACTGCCCGGATAGAAAGGAAGACTACGCATACCACCTTCAACACGTTAATTTAATAATCAACACGTTAACATAATAATCAATAATCAGTAATGATACCTGCTGGAGTGATCAGAAGACAAAGCGCGAGGAGTACGAGTCCCACGATCCTCTTCATCGCTGCGCAACAACCAACAAACAAGTCACACAGGTAAATCTGGTCACATGATCCTTTCACTTTCGCTTAGGAGCGCGTTAATCACTTCAGGGAGGGACTCTGGGTCTTTAGGATGTAATTGAATATCCCACTGAACATACAGTGGAGTTTATGAACTTACACTTATATTCTATTGATTATTTATTAATGGACGACTTTGAGGTGGGTGCTAATGTTAGAACACGTGTATTCAGGTAAGGAAGCCCGCCCAGGTGTGGAGCAGCAGCGTGATCAGCCGTGAGAAGCCTCCTTCCATCCAGCACCTTCTCTCTGCTACTGGAGACCAACCAGAGGAACTCAGTGGACACCGAGAGGACCTCGTGAAGCCTTCTCAAGGAGAACCCATCGCCAGTTCTCCCAGAATCCATTCTTCTTACTTCATTAGAGTCTTTTTTAATCTACTTCTTAGTAGTTGGACTTTTTTATTTCATGTCTGTGCATGAAACACTGTTGAGTCTGTTATAGGGCTGTAATGTTGTGTGTGTGGTGTGTGTTGTGTGTGTTGTGAAGAGGATATTTCCTTCTAGCATCGTTGTTTTGTTTTAGCATTGAATTAGTTTTTATGTGTTAGCATACTGTGATATTATATTATTACTATTTATAAACGATATTCTCTTTATTAAATTCATTTGAGCTGAACACATTCCTCAGCGTGGGGCGGCGGGGCTTGTCATTGAGTCGTCAGTCGTCAGATGAGAACCACATGTTCTGGCACGCCCTTCATGGCTTCCTGTTCCAGGATGTGGGCGTCCAGGTGAGAAGAAGTCGACAGATGGAGCCTGAGACCGACGCAGGATGGAGGTCACGTCGCTCTGCCTCGTGCTCTGTAAGTAATTCGCCTTAACTTCACCTCACAAGATGCTTCTGCTTCTGAGAACCTAAAACGTTGGCTGCTGCTCAACTTTGACCGACTTTGTGACGAGGAGCGCTGAAGTCTGAAGCCACTTTAACGCCGTCCTGTAAAAGCTGTTGATGAGTAAAGATGCATCAAGCTGCATTTTCAAAAGACAGTCGAGAAGATGACAAAGTAGCATCGGGCTGAGGTCGTCCTCTGAGCTCTGCTTTGGTCTCCACCACCGATTCCTGAGGCCCTGAAACTGAACCCTTGGTTCTCTGCCCCCCCGTAGCCACGCTGAGCATCGCTCCCAACAGATCTCAGTTCTTCCGCCACGACCAGATCTCCCTGAAGTGTGTGGCGAGCTCCAGCGGCTGGACGGTGAGGAGAAACACCTCCTTTAAGGCGTCGGATGTGTGCCGGCATGGCTGGGGCATCCCGGGTGAGTCCTCCTGCACCATCCAGGATGCCTTTCCCTCGGACACCGGGGTGTACTGGTGCGAGTCTCAGCAGGGGGGCTGCAGCAACGCCGTCAACGTCACGGTGACAGGTGAGCGCCGCGCGCCAGTTGTTTTGCGGTTTAACAGAAGAGTAAAAAAAAAGCCCGGAAACGCGCTCTTTTGTTCTCCCAGGGGGGCCGGTGATCCTGGAGAGCCCGGCGCTGCCCGTCACGGAGGGAGATGAGGTCACGCTCCGCTGTTCCTACAAAGAAGAAGACCAGGATGAGCCCACGTCGGATTTCCCCGCCGCGTTCTACCGGGACGGCGAGTCCATCGGTGCCGAGCCGTCGGGGCGGAAGCTCCTCCGGCGGGTGTCCGAGTCGGACGAAGGCTCCTACGAGTGCAAGCACCCCACCGGGAGGAGGTCTCCACGCGGCTGGCTGGCCGTGTCAGGTGACGCCTCATTGGCTGCACGGTCTCCTCTATATTAATACTGTAGTTTGATTGTTATCGCGCCTGAAGAGCGTCTCCTGTTCTTCCTCTCAGCGAGGCCTCCTACTCCTCCTCCTCCACCTTCTCCTGCTCCACCCTTCATGACTGTGTCCAAGCTGCTGTGCTCCACCCTGCTGTTCGTCCTCTACACCGTCATTCTCATCCTGTGCATAGACGTGTACCGGAGGAGGGCCCGAGGTAAGAGCACCTCTGGAAGGACCATAACGGAGAAGAAGCTCCTCTTCGCGCTTCATAGACCTTCATCAGCTAAATGTACCCAATGTACCTCAAGTATTCAGAGTGTTGACGCTGCAGGAACACGTTGTGGTGCGACTGCGTGTCAATGTAGAGCTTGTTGATGCCTGTGGGTAAATGTGTTGGTAGCTTTGCAGCAGATAGAAACGTCTCCAGGCTCTGAGGTCATGAGGTGGCTTCACTTCCTGTTTCACTGACGTGTGGCAGAAGGCCCGCGGTCACTGGTTTGATTCGTTTGCACCGTTTTGAATCAGCGCATTTGGAGATCCGTGGTTAACAGCGACGGCGGTGAAGCGAAACTGCGTAGAAAGCAGGAAGCGAGAGAAGAAGAAGAAGGTGGTGTTGATGATTCTGTCCTCTGGTCCTCCTGCAGCTAGAGTGAAGACTAAAGGGAGAGCAGATTGTGCCGAACTGGAATGAAGGAGAAGAAGAAGAACCACTTCCTGTCACGCGGTGCAAATGTCGGCCAATAGCAGTGCGAATGAAGCAAAATTCTTTTTCATTAATGTGTTTTTCTAAAATTGTGAATTTTATATGTTTTTATCGGGTCTTTGAAGCCAAAAGAGAAAATACATCTGCTTAAAAAAAGCTTCTGTTCTTGTGTCTTCATTTATTTCCTCTTTAAATTCCCTCGTGGTTGAGACGCAGTAACCGGCCAGCAGACGAGCCGCCCCAGAATATTCACGTCCCATTGAAATCAACACATTTTTTCAAAATACTTTTCGATTTTTTTGCACCTAATATTTTTTGGGACGTTTTTTCCAAACATTTTTTGACCTTTTCTTCCCCTCATGACCTTTATGGACTCAACATATTAGATAATTTGACATCAACACACGTTTCGTTGGCCTGTGACTGGTGTCGATGGTGTTTCTCTCGCCGACCCAAAGGACCACGCCGCTCTCATGATGAGGAAATAAAAACCCTCCGTGGCTTTAAATGTCAGAACACGACCAGTTAGACCCGTGATACCAGCTGACTGGTTCAGGTGAGTGTCACCTGGTGAGTGTGAGTAGTAGGAAGCAATGACGTGAAGCATTGAGGAAGAACCGGTTTCTGTCGTCCGCGTGGTGGAAATCCTGCGGCTATAAATAGCACATTTGAGTATTTTCTCCCAAACACTGGAAGTATTAATGACGGCAAACAGAAACCATGATGTCACACGGTATTTAAAGCTGCACTTATTCAAACAAGACTGTTTCCTCAGTTTGTCCCCCGTGTGTTCTGTTGCCGTGGCAGCGATACGTTTAATAATAATCAATCCACTCAGTTTCCTCCTGATTTCTGCAGTTTAATCCTTAAATCCACGCTGCTTCCTGTCAGGCGTTTCCCATCCTCAGCAAGGAGTAGAAGGACGGATCATCTGAGGAGGACACGTTGGGAGTGTTAGCAGGCGGCGAGGGGGTGGACAGAATAACAGAGACACTATGTCATTGTCAGGAATGTTCCTGGGGAACACAGGGGGTTTCCTTGAGATGTGACGCGCACTTTTAAAGAGGAAATAATCCATCGGTCCATCACTTTGATTTATAAACCCTGATTCTCTGTCCTCATTGATCATCAACTTCAGCATGAAATATCAAAGCAGGACTCTTCTTATCTTTAAACTCAACAATGATTCAGTCAAATGTGTCAAAGGTCAAAGTCACTGCAGACTCTGTATTTGATGAAGTACTTACTAGATGTACTTTGTGTTTCCACTTCTTGTACGTTTACACATAAAACCAGGCAGAGAAACACAAACATTTATGTATTTCCTCGTCATGGTGTCCGTCAATGACGTCGTCTCTAAGATGTTCCATCAGCAGAACTAACGAGAAGAGCTGCATGAAGCGACGTCCACACAGCGTCTTCTGCATGTCCAGAGACACACTGAGACACACTGAGACACACACAGAGACACACAAAGAACTGTAGAGACACACAGAGACACACAGAGACACACAGAGACACACAGAGACACACACAGAGACACACAAAGAACTGTAGAGACACACACAGAGACACACAGAGACACACAGAGACACACAGAGACACACAAAGAACTGAGACACACAGAGACACACAGAGACACACAAAGAACTGTAGAGACACACAGAGACACACAGAGACACACAGAGACACACAAAGACTGTAGAGACAATAGAAAACAAGTAATGAGTGACAGAAATACGACAACAGACAAATAGAAAGTGGATCGGCCTGACGGGGAGCGGCGTTCTGCGATGATTTGTTGCTGTGGCAACAGATACTCACACCTTAATAGATCGATAAGCTTTGTTTGTTTACCTTTCGGGGCGGCGGGGGGCGGGGCTCCCTGCGTGACGGTGACGTCGCTGTACGACAGCTCCTCGCCTGCAACGGTTCAACGAGTGAGAGTCAGAGGGCAGGAAACAGGAAATGGATTCATCTTTGAGTCACCCGGCTGACCTTTGCAGTTCCTCCACAGGAAGAACACCAGCAGCACCAGCACCGCCAGCACCGCCAGCACCACCAGCACCGCCAGCACCGCCAGCACCACCAGCAGCGAGAGGCCGACGCCCACCTCAGGATGTGCGAGGGTGGGGGTCGGGGGGTCGGGTCGGCCTGCTTCAAAACACACACAGCACAGTAAACTGTCTTAAAGACTTTAACGTCGGTAAAGATGGTAAACTCCCATTCAAAATAAACACCAGAAAAATCCTATTAGACCTTTTGAATGACCTCATTTCCTCCTGCGTTCAGGTGGAAATGGTTTTCGGGGCCCTTAAAGGGACAAACCGGTTACCTGAGGTCATATTTATCATCCTGGATCGCTTTGGGCCGAGATATCGATGTTGGACGTTCCTCTTTCCTCCAGTAACGTGGAATAACTACAGTTAGCACGTTGGTGCTAGCTGAGCTAGCGGCGTCAAGTGTAGATGCGCGCCTCCCTCTCGACCCTCCAGATGGTCGGAGGTCCACGCGGAACACGTGACCTCACCTCTGACCTCACCTCTGACCGTCAGCCGGCTCGCTGCGGACCCTCCGGCGCCGGAGACGTCACACCTGTAGAGCCCCTGGTCCGCCGCGGAGACGGCGTGGACGGTGACGCTCCTCGCGGGGCTGCCGGCGACCAGGAGGCCGTCTTTGTAGAAGTTGGCCGGCACGTCGGGGGAGAAGGTCGCCTGGGTTCTGCAGCGAAGGGTCACGTTGTCGCCCTGCGCCACGGGGAGGGCGGGGCTCTCAAGGGTCACGGCGCCGTCTGAGGCACCACAGAAGAAGAAGAGGCTCGGCAGCATGAATAACCACCGCGTGGTCTCCTCTGCTCGGCCTAGTTTTGGTAAAGTCGCTCTAAATGGACCATAAGTCACTAAATGAGCATCATGCTGAAACTAGATACGTGGACACGGTGTCCTTCAACCATAGAGACCTACTTCTTTCTTGTTAAACCCACCGGCCACAAAGATGGCGACGGCCTCCCCGCGCCGCCGCCCCCCCGCCGACTCACACCAGTACGTCCCGGAGTCCAGCGGGTAAAGGTCCCCGATGTGGCAGCGCGATCGGTCGGGTCCCTCTGCGCAGTCCTGGTTGGCCCTGGCGGTCGTGTTCCTCTTCACCCTCCAGTCGGGGGGAGCCGCCGGCCCCCCACAGCTCAGAGACACCGACTCGTACCTGAAGAACTGGGATCTGTCGGGGGCGACCGTCAGAGCGGCTGCAGGAGGAGGAGCCGCTTGTTACTGAGCCTGCTCCTCACTCGCAGAGGTCGCAGAGGTCGCAGCCAGCGCCTCATTCCCCCTTCAATGCAAACGCGCTGGTTTGTCCTGATTATTTATTATTGTTATTATTATTTTCACCTCAGAAATCAGGTCTGTTTTAAGCCCTCGAGATGTTGAAGGCACTAAAGGTCCTTCTCTCCTCCTGCACTGGATAAACACGCGTGTACATTGTTCCTCTGTGTTGTATAATATGTTTTATTTGCCCCCCTCACACTGAAGGTGAGAAAGTAGCAGCATGAAGAGCCGCTAGAGAGGAAGCTGCAGAGAACAAACATCTGAAGCGTGCAGTTCTTTTTATTTTTTAAGAAAACACAATATTAAGATTGAATATATGATTAAACCCTAAGAGTGAATTTTCAATATGAATGTATGAATAAACACCAAAGATGCACGATGACAAACACATAAACAAGCCTGACGGGACGATCCGGAGTTGCGCAACGTCCTGTTTCGGCATTTTCAGTTGATGAACGAACTTTTTACTTTCTTTAAACTTGTAAACGAGAGAGAAAACGGCCCGTATGAACAGAACCAGCACTCACCGACCACGGCGCACAGTGTCGTTATCCCCATGGCGGCGCTCTGACTGACTGACTGACGGACGGACGGCGTGTGACGCCTGCAGCGGACGCTGACGTCACAGACGAGGCCGTGGCCTCCTTCTCCCCCGATGACCTGAATCGCTCTTTGCTTTGTTTCCACAACACGTTCATGAGCAGAAGAAGGTCAGAGCGCAGCTGAACCCCTTTGTGAATATAATATTAAAAACAATATGTATATATATATTATATTTTCATGCCTGCTCCCATTTCCAAAGATTTGAAGCATTTGCTTCATTCTTTTCTCTGGAATGATTTAGTTAATATTTTGGCTTCAGACTGATAACTTAAGGATTCCACCTGTCTTATTTCATATTCTTAATAAACACAAGTGTTCAATGCATTTGCTCATTTGAAAAAAACAAGCTTTGTTTGAATAAGTATTGATTTTAGTTTGTAAGTAAGTCATTATTGTTTTCATTTCTTTATGTTTTATTTAATAATATTATTGTGACCAATAATCACAGACGAGTTATGTGAACAGACAACGAGTCTAAAAGTAAATGAACACAAACTTTCATTGGGACCCAAATCAATAAGTTTCTGTTTAGAATTAACGGGGACAATTGAAGTCTGTGTGTTGGTGGTTTTATAAAACTGTTGTTTTCACAGTCACGCGGTTGTTATGTTGTGACGCTTATAAAAGAAAGTGACGTTGACGTCACCCTGACGTCACCACGTGCTTTTTAACGCGGTCGCTACGAGACGCGCCGTTCAAACAGTCCGCTGGATGTCTCCGTGTCCGCGTGTCCTCGCGCTCGCGCTCCTCGCCCTGTTTTCAGGCTTCAGTTCCGCGGACCGGACGCAGTTTAACGGTGAGTTCGGCTTTTTACGGTACTTTCCGGTTACCCTTCATTCATTCATTCATTCGTTCATTCGTTCGTTCATTCGTTCATTCGTTCATTCATTCGTTCGTTCATTCGTTCATTCGTTCTGTGCGCACGTGTCGCTCACGCGGTCTGACTAGAAACCGGTAGTTCGGATCCGTGAGGAGGAATAATCCGGTTTGTGTGTGTTTCCATTTCTTATTGAGCCGTTTAGTGCCGGCTGACCAACATTAACCCGGGTTACTGTAAGCGGGCTAAAGTTGGCTTCCTGTTCATTGTTCTACTCCTCGTTTCAGAGTCGGTTGGTTCGCTTCTCTAAAACGTCTTTACGAGATTTGTACATTACACCTTTTTAGTGGCGTTAAACCAAACTACTTTTTTTCCCACATATTCAAAAAGATGTAACGTTTCTAACATTTAAACCGGTCCGATGTGAGTCACAGCAGGATGATCTCTTGTTCCTAATCGAATCTAATCTCTGGTTCTTTTACGCCTCTAATTGGCTCCAGTGGGGGATTCACAGCCTCAGGGTTTGTCCCTTCCGGGCCACTGTAGCGTCATTGTGGTTGCTGGTTATTGGGTCACCCTGAGGACGGAATGCCGTTTTAGTCAAAATTAAATAAATACGTTAATACATGAAATATGCATTTGAAATACATCATGAAAGAAATAAATTTAATTATTTCATGGTACTTTTATTTCATAATGCCACTTTTCATTCAGAGTCGAGTATTTCATAAAAGACTCTGGAATGAAAAGTGGCATTATGAAATAAAAGTACCATGAAATAATTAAATGTATTTATTGCCTTTATTTATTTCATGATGTATTTCAAATGCATATTTCATGTATTTACGTATTTATTCATTAATTTTGACTAAAACGGCATTCCATAACCCTGAGGATGGAAGCATCTTGTGACTTCGATCAGGCGGAATCATAACTGCAAAGTCACTGCCCTTGTGACTCCAACTGTTGGAGCAGGAAAAAATCAGCTGGTCTTTGATTTATGTGACGCAGATCTAAAAGTCTTTGTTTGGACTGTTTTCTTTTCTACGTATAATATCTTTTTTTCAGTTTGCTTGTTCAGCACTAGTTGACCGAACGCTCCTGCTGTTGATCATTCGTAGAACCCGCTTTACTTAATTCTTTGCTCTGTGCCTCCTCGTGTTCCAGATGGACCTCGGCTCGTCGGGCCGAGCCAGCCGGTCGTGGCGTCTCCGGGCGCCGACGCCGTCCTGCCGTGCCGCCTGCAGCCCGCCTTCGACGTGGTGAGCCTGACGCTGGAGTGGTCCATGGCCGACCTGAAGCCCGACCCCGCCGATCCGCTGAGCCGGGTCGGCTACGTGCACCTCTACCGCGGCGGCAGCGAGGTCCCCGACATGAAGATCCAGGCGTTCGCCGGGAGGACGGAGCTGCTCGCGGACGCCCTGAAAGACGGAGACGTTTCACTCCGGATCAAGCGAGTGACGGCGGCCGACCAGGGACGCTACAGATGTCACATCCCCAAGTTGCCCGGCCCACTGAAGGAGCTGGTCGTAGAGCTGCTGGTTGGTGAGCGCGTCCCTCCAGCACCGCTTCTGTCCACAGAACGTTCCACACTTTTTGCAGACCATCATTTAAACTTGTGGTTTTTCAGAACAAGATGATGATGATGATGATGATGATGATGATGAGACGAAGATTCATCTGGATCCCCAAAGTCTCCCCAATCCAGATGAGGAGGCCGATACAGGTGAGGAAAGCAGGGGATGCTGCGCGGGGCTGCACTGATTGACAGGTCTACACCCTTCAGTCACTTCCTGTCACTGGATGTGAGATGTTAGATGTTGAACTTGAGGCTTTAATAAGGACACAAACCAGGGCGTTGCCATGACGACCACATCGACAGGTGTCTCACACAGTCTGCTGTTCGTAACCAGCGACCGAAGCCTTTTGTCTGTCGTCGTCAGGTGGTCGGCTCTACCTGGGCACTCTGATCTCGGGGGCCTTCTGCGTCCTGCTGGTCCTGGGGGTCCTGCTGGTCCCGGGGGTCCTGGGGGGGGCAGTCACATGTTCACTTAAGCGCCTCAGAGACAACGTAAGAGAAGCAAATGTTTACATACTGCTGGTTGTGCTGTCGCGTTTCTTTTGTAATCTCACTTCTTTCATTGTTCCCACAGCGTCCCGAGTGCGACGGCGCTGCAACCGACCCGCTCGAGGTGGGTGAGAACCATCCGTGAGGACCTCGCCTGGTTTCCCCCCAACACACTCCGGATCACTACGAAGGCCCAGCAGGCCTGTGGGTCCATTTGAAGACTCTAAAGAAGGAGAAAAAAAAGGTGTGGATGTTTGTCGTTGCTGCACACGTTTCGGTTGAGACGGTGAGGAAGAGGAGCCGTGAACAGTCTCTTCATCTCCACGAGATGGTTTAGCTCTGTTAGCTTAGCATCGTGTTGCCTTTTAAAGAGCAAGGCCACGATTTGCTTTGGAAGTTTTTGTTCCCTGTTGGTGTGCGTTTTGTTGCTGTAACGACACATGAAGTCTGTTGGTATTTTGCATGTTTTTGCAGCGATGAAGAAGTTCAGACGTTGGTTTTACTAAAGATGAAAACCTGCTGCGCCTCATGAGCCGCTTTAATTCATTTGAATTAAACTGATGCAAAGTGGCCTCTTGCACTGTGATGAAAAGGATCAGTGAGTGATTTGGTGTTTAATGACTAAATGTTGTAGATTACAGTCCTGAAGCAAAGCGGATTTGACTGTCACTTTTTTGAATGATGTTCTGTCACGTTCCTGGAAACCGTTTGATGTTTACTTTGTTCTTTTGGTGAAACCAGATTTAAATGACTGAATATCTGTTACAAACCATCTTCCTGTTGGACGTTTTTCTTATTTATTTATTCATACTGATGACATGTGAGATTTATTTATTTAACACCCACAAACTGCTCTCAACTTCCTGAAAGTGCCTTTTGATCGCTGCGCCTTTTCCCTCCGTCCATTCAAGCGCTGAATTAAAACATTTGCACTATAATGTTAAATCGTGTCAAATAAAGACATTACAACGTCACTTCAGTGTGTAGATGTTTGTGTCTCTGCTGGAGGTCCATGTCGACACGCTTCCTGCCCTCAGTCATGAGATAATACATGTTCCCCTTGTGACTGCTGGCCACGTGTCACATAACGGTAAATATGGAAGCATCGCTGACACATTTAAGGGCTAAATATATATGTGAGCCTGTATTATCACTCATGTGGAGGCCCAGTTTAGATTTGTGTCCTCAGTCATGTAATGTCTTTCCCCTCCTTCAGCTATTGTAGGGGAAAGACCCCCATGTGCCCCCATGAGAGGTGTGTGAGACACGTATGTGATTCACAGGCACGGCCATTTTATTTGCACAGCATTCAAGTGCTTCACATAGAACCATTGGAAACATAAACGTCATTAAAAGGTCATCACACAAACAGTTATGCAGAATGATGGATACAAAAACGTTATTAAAAGGTCATCACAGGCCTGCGGTGTGCAGTAATGATGTCGCCACATTGTCTTCATCGCCGAGCGAGTGTCCGCTCCACTCCCCCCCGTCGCCTCCTAGATGAGCCTGAAGTTTTCCACGTAGTTGAAGAAGATGTGGTTCTTCACCGCCCTGAAGATGAAGCGGATGTTGTCGGTGTCCGTGGCGCAGGTGAAGTGGGAGGTGATCACGGTGTCCTCGCGGGGATTGAGGCCGACAAACTTTTCCAGGATGAATTCTTGCGCCGCTTCGACGTCCCGCCGGGGACCTGGTGGAAAGAGAAGGGGCCCGCCGGAGACACCGGGGGACGCATGAAAGATAGAGGACACAAGACTGTGACGTGAGAGACATTTACTGGGACCTCTTTTCCAAAGAAACATGCATTTAATCAAGCTGGACTATCTGAGGTTGCGATGAAGTTAACGTTAACTAAGTTAGTAAGTTAACTAAGTTAACGTTAGCATGACGTTGAGCACGTTAACGTTAAGCTAACGTTAAATATCGCTCCAATTATTGCATAATCGTCAGAAATCAGAAATGAAAGTTTAGAGCAAATCAAGCGGGACCACAAAGCAGCAGAATGCTGACTTTGGTGTTTGTAACCACGGACGGTTACTGAAAAGTTAATAATGCGTTTGGTCTCTTTGAAGACGCCGTTTCTGAACCAACCAGCGGCAGACAGAGACTCTTATACTGAGCCGCCGTCGCGCTGACCCTCACCATCGTACTCGGGAAAGTAGTCGGCCAAGTGCGAGTGCAGGATCTTCTCCTCCAGCAGATCCATCTTGTTGAGAAACAAGATGACGGAGGCCTGTTGCAGCCACTTTGTGGTGATGATGACCCGGAACAGAGCCAGGCTCTCCTCCAGGCGGTTCTGTGAGGAACACAAAGGAAACACTGAACCCCCCCTACAGGCCACCTGAGCTCACTGCGTCAGAGCGAGATGTTCCTCATCCAGCAGCTGTGCTCCGCTCTACAGAACTCAAGGTCCTCATCAAAAGGACACAAGGATCCTCGGGGGGCAGGAGGACTCACCTCACGGACGGACTCGAGGAGGACCTCGTCGTACTCGCTGATTGCCGCCAGGAACAGGACGGAAGTGACCTCCTCGAAACAGTGAATCCACTTCCTCCTCTCGGACCGCTGGCCGCCCACATCCACCATCCTGCAGCCACGGGGTCAAATCATCAGGGCGCCACTTTGAGGGCCGCTGTGTCGATTCATCTGTGTTCGAAGCATCACGCGCTCTGATTTCAAACGTCACGTCTGGACCATTGCTGCCCCCTGCTGGTTCCAGTCATGAAGGTCATGGGTCGTGACAATGTTTGAGTCATTTTACCCAAATGTGAACCAAACCCTCACCTGAACACCGCACCCTCCATGTCGAAGGGGTACTCTGTGACCCCCGTTGTGGGCACCCGGACCCTCAGGACGTCCTGCTCGGTCGGCATGTAGGAAGCGTCAGATATTCGCTGCACATCGTCCAGAAAGCTGTTGAAACGGATCAAAGAAGATGGAAGCGAGACTCACTAAGAAGGGAAAACCTTCGCTGGTGCCTCTTCAGCCTCTGGGAGCCTCAAACAGACAGAAGACAGAAGTGTGACGCTCACTACTTAGCCGAGTCCGACAGCTGGTACTTCCTCTTCAGACCGAAGCACTGCTGGACCCCCGGGTCGCCCCACAGGCCGCGGATGGCCTCCGCCTGGGAGTCCGTTAGGGCCGCCACGCTGACGGCGTCCACGGCCAGGAGCATCCTGGCGTCGGCCTGAGCAACGGACACCGGGAACAGCACAGATGGATTAGTCCCGTCCCGTCCCAGTTCTCCCAGCCCTCCTCTGAGTCTACCTGGCTGCGGTCCCGCTGGTAGGGGATCCCTAGGGAGTCCATGGCCCGGATCAGGGCCTGCATGGCCGCGAGGACGTTCTGGCGGACGAGCCTGGCGAAGCCGGCCTTCTCGTCGGCGGAGTAGCCGCGGCCGTGGATGATCCTCATCTGCTTGATGAAGGTGCTCTTCCCGCTCTCGCCAGTTCCTGGCCACCAGCACGCCGCGGGGGGGAACGACCGCGAGGCGTTTAAGTCACGCGAACGTGGAACCATTTCACTTTCTCACTGGTCACACTTCAAAACCCGAGAGCTGCTGCAGGGACCCGCGTCTTCCTCCCCTGGGTTCCATCTCCTTCGCTGATGTTTACAGCTGCAGTCCAGTTCCACCAGCTGTCGTTTGTCAAGTGAGCAAAGTCGGGAAGAGGCGGACCCCCCCCCTTAAAGCCCCCCCAATGAAGCAATACGATCCCTAAAGTCCCACTCGAGGACATTAAAATGTACAAATGCAGCATCTGTTCTATTCATAAGACGCAAAGTATGTTACTTTAATATGAATTCTTAATTCTCCAGCCTTATTTTACTGTTATCAAGTAGGAGACGTTCTATACAATCATTTATATCTTCTCCAGGAAACTTTGCTCTTTATTTGTACTTCACAGATTGTACGTACAAAACAACCCTTGGTTCATGAATGAATGCCGGGACGTAGACGTAACGTATGTGGCATATTTCAGATGTAAACGTGGTAATAATAATAATCTGGGAGTAGAGTTTCCTCACCGAGCAGCAGCAGCTTGTATTCCCGTCTGGACTCCTTCTCCTCGCGGCGCAGACGCCTCTCGATCTCCTCGTTGATCCTCCGGGCCTCCTTGGCCTCCGGCCCGAGGCACCAGCTGAGGGCCATGGCTGCTCAGTGTGGGGGGGGACAGACGGGTACCCGGAGGAGGACCAGGTTTCCTGCTGCTGCTCCTCCTCCCGGAGGACAAGCTTTTTAACCCGTGATGGGAGAGGACTCTCACTGGGTGCAGATGTTTGGGATAAAGATGAATTACGTGCACATTATCGGTGACTCTGCTCAGGGTTCACAAAAAACAAGGAGTTCTTGTGCACGGGAGCTTTTACCTCATTAGTGAATGTGATTATTACTCTGCATTCTGACATTTATACATGATTGTTGTACAGGATTTCACAAGCACAAATATTGTTGAAAAACATGAGAATATTAAAGGTGAATTGAAAGTAACTCATTTATCACAATAACTGTTAAAACACGACACAAACCCCATCAGGTTTTTATTTACATGTATTTATATTTATTGTTCTTTAACCTTAATTTCTGCTTTATTTAGCTGGTTAGCTGTTTACTCACGGAAATTATACGTGTAAAATTGTTAAATTACAATTTTTTTTCAAAAGACGGAAAAAACGGAAATACACACACGTCATTTCCTGTCCGGCTGCAGAAGAAGATCAGAAGTAGGTCAGAAGGCTCGTTTCCCTTCATGCTGCAGCAGCAGAACTGTTCATCTCTACGGATCCGCAGGTGGACATTTATGACTTTATGACTTTTAACTGTCAACTACAGAACAACTACAGCGAGGTTGAACAGGTGCGACCTGGAACATGAAGCACGTCAGTGTACGTAGATACATATTCATACAGTGTAATCACACAGGAACATGTTAACATTTGGGTTAACTGACGTCGCCCTGAAACATTCACAGATTTCTTCTGGTTCTGTCGCGTCCGGTGGAAAATGACTCCATTAGTGCGTCACGCTGTCGCTCCAACGTGGGCAGCGGGTCTGCGTTTAAGAGCACCGTGATTGGTCCATCTCCTCCCTCTGCAGGTGCAGGTACCTTCGCGCCGTGCGTTCCGTGTTGTAGCTCCGGCGGGTCGCTGCTGCAGCACCCTGAGGACCGGCCGGTTTGCGGCGTTGGAGGCGGCCGATTGGTCAGTTGGGGGGAGGGGTGTCGCTCTCCAGGGCGTCTGAGATCATCGGGCAGAGCTGAGAGAACGACGGACGATCGTCGGGTCTCTGAAACAGAACGCGGGCTGTAAGTACTGCTGGACGTGTCCCAGCGCAAACCCACAAGCTCAGAGGGGATCGGCTGGAAGGAGGTTTTAGCATCGGTGAAATGAACTGAGACATCAACATGATGAAGATGAAGATGCAGCTCACCTCCTGCCAGGTGAGCTGCATGATGTCGTAGATGGCGAGCGGGGCCATTTTGGGCCTGTGCAGGCGCTGCCCCTTGGTTACCATGGTGACCACCTCGTGGTTCTGATTCTGCTCAAACGGCATGCGGCCCTCTGTGAACACCTCCCACATCAGCACCCCTGGAGACACACAAAGGATGGAGGTGAAGCGTCGATCGATCTATATATTTATATGTTTGTTGATGTTGGATGGAGGTGAAGCGATCGATCGATCGATCTATATATTGATGTTTGTTGATGTTGGAGAAGCGTCGATCGATCTATATATTCATGTTTGTTGATGTTGGATGGAGGTGAAGCGATCGATCTATATATTGATGTTTGTTGATGTTGGATGGAGGAGAAGCGTCGATCGATCTATATATTCATGTTTGTTGATGTTGGATGGAGGAGAAGCGTCGATCGATCTATATATTGATATGTTTGTTGATGTTGGATGGAGGTGAAGCGATCGATCTATATATTGATGTTTGTTGATGTTGGATGGAGGAGAAGCGTCGATCGATCTATATATTCATGTTTGTTGATGTTGGATGGAGGTGAAGCGATCGATCGATCGATCGATCTATATATTCATGTTTGTTGATGTTGGCGTCCTCACCGTACGACCACACGTCCGACTTGCTGCTGTATTTGCAGAAGTTAAAGACCTCGGGAGGCGACCACTTCACTGGAAACTTTGCCCCTGACGAGCTGGTGTACTGGTCGTCCAACACGTATCTACCAAACCCACGTTTCAGGTCAGTGGAGGGGCGGAGGGATGTTTAGACGGGGGTATTAGTAGTAGTAGAGTACCTGGCCATGCCGAAGTCAGACACCTTCACCACCAGAGAGTCGTTCACCAGACAGTTTCTGGAAGCCTGCGAGATGAAGGAACAGAGACAGTTTGTCTCACGAAGACGTTCCTGGTCCCCTGATGATGAATCTTGGTGACGTAGCTTTCATTTTTAATATGTGCATGCTAACGATTA
Source organism: Gasterosteus nipponicus (assembly GCA_014132575.2). Classification (NCBI taxonomy): domain Eukaryota; kingdom Metazoa; phylum Chordata; class Actinopteri; order Perciformes; family Gasterosteidae; genus Gasterosteus; species Gasterosteus nipponicus. The sequence goes on along the minus strand of BMAF01000003.1, from coordinate 1,168,544 downwards.
GCTTTAGCGCTACTGGTGGGGGAAGGTGGGCCTGTATCCATCAGGAACGAGCTAGAGAGCATCCTGCAGTTACCAGGTCTCTGTGGATGAAGCGGTGGGCCTCCAGGTGCTCCATGGCCTCGCAGATGTCCAGGCAGATGCTCAGCAAGGACCCCAGGCCGAAGCTGCCCCGCCGCTGCCTGAGGAAGTTCAGCAGGCAGCCGTGCTCCATGAACTCCGTGACGATGTAGATGGGCTTCTGCTGGCTGCAGACGCCGTACAGCTGCACCAGCTTCGGGTGGGACAACCTCCTGGAGAACACGCTCACGTCAGACTGGAGGAACTCCTCCATTTGTTTAAATGAACGACGGCTTCTGAAGCGGTCAGCATTTGTACTCTGTACAAAGAAAATGGACTGTTGGGAAGGCTGAGTGTAACCTGCAGCCTCCACTAGACCATGATCTCATATTGCTTATTCATGACTACTCTATTGCCTTCATACAGACCCTGTAACCAAACGTCCAGTTGTAACTAAACCAGGGTTTAATATCGTGGAAACAGTTTGACTTGGTTGCTGCTTTTCTACGAGCTTTAAGTTATACGGCCGCATATGGAGTCTTCACCCGAACGCCATAAACCCTCTTTGCAATGCTCACATCATGACTTTAGCCTCCTCGATGAAGTCCTCCTCGTACATGGCACCCGCCCTGATGGCCTTGATGGCCACTCTGTGCTGAGCTCGCCACTTTCCGAGCCTCACCACGCCGAACTGACCGCTGCCCAGCTCCTTCATGAAGGTCAGCTCGCTGGGGTTGATCTCCCACTTCTCTGGAGGGAGGGAAGCAGAGGAGGCTTTGAGGTGAGTCCACGGATGAACGCGTGTTGGTTGGTTGGTTGTTGGATGGAGTCGCTGGTCGGTCTGAACTCACCGTAGCTGAAGCCGGCGGTGGACGGAGCCGACTTGTCCTGCTTCCCTACAGGATACCGCAACCGGGCAACTAGACCTGCCACATGGACCATGAGTTCAGACCTCCAGTTTCATTTGGTTCATGACCAAATACTTACAGAACTAAAATGTTAGCATGGATATAGGAGGTCGCCCCCTGCTGGTCACTGCAGAGAAGTAGTCATTTTCTCATAGACGTCTATGGGAGCAGAGGAGTCGCCCCCTGCTGGTCACTACAGAGAAGTAGAGTCATTTCCTCATAGACGTCTATGGGAGCAGAGGAGTCGCCCCCTGCTGGTCACTACAGAGAAGTAGAGTCATTTCCTCATAGACGTCTATGGGAGCAGAGGAGTCGCCCCCTGCTGGTCACTACAGAGAAGTAGAGTCATTTCCTCATAGACGTCTATGGGAGCAGAGGAGTCGCCCCCCTGCTGCTCACTACAGAGAAGTAGAGTCATTTCCTCAGACGTCTATGGGAGCAGAAGAGTCGCCCCCTGCTGGTCACTACAGAGAAGTAGAGTCATTTCCTCATAGACGTCTATGGGAGCAGAGGAGTCGCCCCTGCTGGTCACTACAGAGAAGTAGAGTCATTTCCTCATAGACGTCTATGGGAGCAGAGGAGTCGCCCCTGCTGGTCACTACAGAGAAGTAGAGTCATTTCCTCATAGACGTCTATGGGAGCAGAGGAGTCGCCCCTGCTGGTCACTACAGAGAAGTAGAGTCATTTCCTCATAGACGTCTATGGGAGCAGAGGAGTCGCCCCTGCTGGTCACTACAGAGAAGTAGAGTCATTTCCTCATAGACGTCTATGGGAGCAGAGGAGTCGCCCCTGCTGGTCACTACAGAGAAGTAGAGTCATTTCCTCATAGACGTCTATGGGAGCAGAGGAGTCGCCCCTGCTGGTCACTACAGAGAAGTAGAGTCATTTCCTCATAGACGTCTATGGGAGCAGAGGAGTCGCCCCCTGCTGGTCACTACAGAGAAGTAGAGTCATTTCCTCATAGACGTCTATGGGAGCAGAGGAGTCGCCCCCTGCTGGTCACTACAGAGAAGTAGAGTCATTTCCTCATAGACGTCTATGGGAGCAGAGGAGTCGCCCCCTGCTGGTCAGTAGATCCTCTCGTTAATGTCCAGGTGGCCACGTCAGTAGTGAACGCGGCGTCGGCGGCGATGTTCACCTGCCGCGTTGTGTTTGTGGTACTCGATGAGTTCGGGGACGGAGCTGAACAGGTGTTTCTCGGCCAGGTAAAACTGCGGCGGCGATGTGAGCGTCTCCTTGATGTGGTAATGTTTGATGCATGCAACTCCGCTCCTGCAAACACACAACAATCATTTCACGGGCAACAATAAATAATCACTGACTTGCATCCGGCTCATACAGACTTTTATTGCAAGAAGCTGCAGGTAGTGATGCCAATACAACGTCACCTGTTTTGTTCAAATTCCCTCAGACCCCCCAAATAGCCCCACCCCACCCACCCTAACGCCCCCTCCCGGAGGAGAGGAGGTGAGTAGAGCGCACAGTGTCCTCACCCTGCGCCGGACTTAGTGTACAGCGACACGGTGAAGGCCCCCGGGGTGCTGGAGTCTCGGACCACGAAAGCTCCTTCTTTGTCCTGCAGGGGGCGACGGAGGAGAGGGGACGGGGGAGGGAGGGGGGAGGGGGTGGAGGAGGGGGGGGGGAGGGTGGAGGGGAGGTCAGACATCAGTTTGGTTTCATCCACATGACGGAGTGTGAAAGGAAAGAAACAAAGCAACGTGACCAAATCGCTCACCTCCTTCCTCAGCAGCTCCTCGGCCTTGTTCCTGTTGACTTGTTTACTGTACCAACTAAAACAAACAACAACAAACACCTCAACGTTGTTCTACGGGCGATGCGGCGCGTGCTGTGCTACACGGAACGAGGTGACAGACGCACCCAAACTGCACCAGGCTGCCGGACCTCCGCTCGGTGACGTAGTTGCTGGGGATGTATCCGTCCTCCCTGTGGGACACACGGAGACGGCTGCTCAGGCTTCACGCGGGGGACGGAGGGGACGGGGGGACGGGGGGACGGGGGGGGACGGAGGGGACGGGGGACGCCGTGGCGGGAACTCACCCCTTCTGGTTGCGCGCTTTGTACCAGTTGGCGTCGCACTTGTCCAGGATGACGTACTCGCCCCCTTTGACCAGACTCAGGTCGTGCGGCTCGGTGCCGGGGAAGTCGTACAGCGCCACCACCACCTCCTCCTCCTCCTCCTCCTCCTCCTCCTCTTCATCGTCGCCCGGGGGGAGGGGGGGCGGGGGCCGCTGCAGGAGGAGGAGCAACGTGTGTGCCGGTTTGTGCGCGCGTGTGCGTGTGCATGTGTGCATGTGGTTACCTTCTTGTTTCGCTCGTCTTCAGGAATCGGCGGTAGCGGTTTTCTTGAAACTTGAAAAAAAGGAGGAACAGAAACTTTAAACCAAGCAGAAAGTACTCAGCAGTTTGACCTCTGACCTCTGGCTGCCGGGTTCCACAGGTGAGCAGCCAGTGAGGCGAACTCTCTGGTTTCCTGTTTTTAATTCTCAATGGAGCGTCTCAGAGGTCTTTCTGACGCAGTTTTAGTGCGTTTACTAAAGAAACTTTATATTACTGCTGACTGGAGGTGGAAGTACTTTAATTACTGCCGTGTACTTCAAGCCCTACAGGTTTAATGTACTTCACCCTCAACCATAAATGTAAACTATTCATAGTATTATTTGAAAAGTACATAGGAGCTGAACTTTCAGGGTTTCAAGTTTAAAACCAGTGGAACAGGCGGGTTTCTTACTGTCTGCAAACAGGTTGTACTCCTCGCAGCCGGGCGCCAGTTTCTCCGCCTGCCGGCAGCAGAGCCACGCCCCTTCCTGCCAGAACTGAGGGTGGAACTTGGCGGAGACCACGGCGTTGTCTTTGATCTCTGCGGGGAGAAGGAACCAGGATCTCGTCTTCGATGGAAAGCAAACACGACGTGCGTTCACGCGAACTGGAGGCGAACCGGGAACGCCGCCGGCGTTTTAGCGCCTCGGCTCATGTGGCGCCCGGACATGAACTCCTCCTTCAGCACATCTAGCAGACGATGGTCCATGTACTGGAAACTTTAACCCCCCCGCCGACACGTCGGCCACCACAACCCCCCACGTGTGAAACGCAGACGTGTGGTTTTAAAAGGGCGAAACCGTCTCAGGCAGCGACTCACACGTTCACACAGCGTAGAGTAGAGTAGAGACTGACCCTCCTTCAGGCTCTGGACCCACATAGAATAGAGTAGAGACTGACCCCCCTTCAGGCTCTGGACCCAGATAGAAGAGTAGAGAACCCCCTAGGCTCTGGACCCACATAGAATAGAGTAGAGACTGACCCCCCTGCAGGCTCTGGACCCAGATAGAATAGAGTAGAGACTGACCCCCCTTCAGGCTCTGGACCCACATAGAATATAGAGTAGAGACTGACCCCCCTGCAGGCTCTGGACCCAGATAGAGGGCTCTGGACCCAGATAGAATAGAGTAGAGACTGACCCCCCTTCAGGCTCTGGACCCAGATAGAATAGAGTAGAGACTGACCCCCTTCAGGCTCTGGACCCAGATAGAATAGAGTAGAGACTGACCCCCCTTCAGGCTCTGGACCCAGATAGAATAGAATAGAGACTGACCCCCTTCAGGCTCTGGACCCAGATAGAGATAGGCTCTGGAGATAGAATAGAGTAGAGACTGACCCCCCTGCAGGCTCTGGACCCAGATAGAATAGAGTAGAGACTGACCCCTGAGACTCTGGACCCAGATAGAATAGAGTAGAGACTCCCCCTTCAGGCTCTGGACCCAGATAGAAGAGACTGACCCCCTGCAGAATAGAGAGAGACTGACCCCCCTGCAGGCTCTGGACCCAGATAGAATAGAGTAGAGACTGACCCCCTTCAGGCTCTGGACCCACATAGAATAGAGTAGAGTAGAGACTGACCCCCCTGCAGGCTCTGGACCCAGATAGAATAGAATAGAGTAGAGACTGACCCCCTTCAGGCTCTGGACCCAGATAGAATAGAGTAGAGACTTCATAGAATGGAATAGAGTAGAGACTGACCCCCCTTCAGGCTCTGGACCCAGATAGAATAGAGTAGAGACTGACCCCCCTTCAGGCTCTGGACCCAGATAGAATAGAATAGAGTAGAGACTGACCCTCCTTCAGGCTCTGGACCCAGATAGAATAGAAGAGACTGAGTACCCACATAGAATAGAATAGAGTAGAGACTGACCCCCCTTCAGGCTCTGGACCCAGAGGCTTCTGCTGTCGGGGTTGGGGGCGAACACGTAGAGGGTGTTGTTGTGTTGTCGTAGACCACCTGCACACAAGCAAAGCTGGTTGAGAAAGAACATTTGGAACATTCACGTCCAAAATGTTTCTTTAATGATTTAAATGATGTCGCTCTTTATTTTGTTGAGCTTAACAGTTCGTTTTCAGTCCAAAAGTCCTCAAGATGTCCGTCTACAGAGCGCTGGGTCCAACTGAGAGGACTCATCTGCTGATGGAGGCCATGGGGGGGGGGCGCTGCTAACTGCTCTCTTTGACTTCACCAAAGCATCATGGGAAACGTAGTTCTAGAATATAGAGCGTGGTGATTTGGCGGCAGCGAGGCGTCTCTAAAAGCAGAGTTTTGGTTTGTCCCCTCTGGTCCTCCTTAGAAACATGGCGGACCCACTTCCAACGTGGACTGGGGGGCTCGTTCTGTGCTGATATGAAAGCACCACGGTTCTTAGTTTCTGGGGATTTACACACCAATTAAAACGTGGATACAAATATTTTGTTGGACACCGGCCCTTTAAGTACAAGTTAGACAATGAAGAGTTCTGTTGAAGCAGAACAGTGTCAAAGTCTGACAATCTCTAATCCACATGATCCAAACGGGTTCAGCGTGACGTCCAATCAGAGCTCACGTTACGTAATAATCCATCAAATCAAAATAGGTTTGTCCAACTTTAGTTTCTTCTTTTTGCTCATTGGAAACAACAAAGTCGTACTAATGCTCTGGAGTGAGACACCCAGCAGGTGGACTGGTGGTGGACTGGAGGTGGTGGACTGGTGGTGGACTGAGGTGGTGGACTGGAGGTGGTGGACTGAGTGTGGACTGGAGGTGGTGGACTGGAGGTGGTGGACTGGTGGTGGACTGAGGTGGTGGACTGAGGTGGTGGACTGAGTGGTGGACTGAGGTGGTGGACTGGAGGTGGTGGACTGGAGGTGGTGGACTGGTGGTGGACTGGTGGTGGACTGGTGGTGGACTGAGGTGCGTCGGTACCTGGAAGGGGTATTTGTTCTGGCAGGGCAGGATTCCTCCTCCGTGCTTCACGATCTCGGCGCATCGGATGCGTCTCAGCTCGATCGAGCCTCTCTGAAACTTCCTCTGTTGGTGAAAACGTGTAAATAAATAAATAAATAAATATGTGTGTGTATTTATGAATATTAGGTCGCCGCGACGCTGAGGCACCTCTCTCCGTCCATCGTAGTACGCCAGCTGGCTCTCCGTCAGGACAAACAGTCGCTCCTTGTAGTTCAGCGGCGACGTCCTCTTCTTCTGCTGCGAGCGCTTGATGAGCGTCTCCTCCAATAGCAGCCCGGCACTCATCGTGGCCCCGCCCACGCCCTCAGCCCATTGGTGGACGTCGTCAGAACACGGCGGCCTGAGCTGAAGAGAAACGCACGCTTCTTCTCTCAGACACGACGTCTTCTCCAAAACTACACGCACATATGGTAGTTTTTGTCTCTCTGCAGTACTATTGTGTCTCTCTGCAGTACTATTGTGTCTCTCTGCAGTACTATTGCGTCTCTGCAGTACTATTGTGTCCCTTTGCAGTACTATTGTGTCCCTTTGCAGTACTATTGTGTCTCTTGTGTCACACAGAAATAATCATAATATTTTTAGGAATATCAGGATGAATATCGGATCAAACAACAAACTGAATAATCTAATTGACAATATGAGAACAAAAAGATTAAATCTTAGTTATAATTGTTTTGTGATGCACTTCAATATATTTGTTCATGTTTGTAAAAGGGAACATGAATGAATGTTTTATCTTCATTCATTATGACGCGTTCAGAAACATGTTTTATGTAGTTTATAAATAAGTTCCTTCACAAGTACAATTATGAGGTACTTTACTTGAGTATTTCCATTTACACGACATGTATTGAACCACACTTTGCACGTCATTGATGAATGATAATGATCGATTAATAATATATATATATATTCTGAAATGAGTCTCTGCAGAGGGAGTAATTTTACATTTGGTACTTGACGTGTATTTTGATGCTTATACTTTTACTCTTTATAATTACAGTATTTTTAGACTATATTACACTATCGATACTTTTGGTAAAGTACTTGTTTATGTCGTTTCTAACTTGCTCTCCGTGTTTTCCGACAGCACCTGAACGCAGCAGAAGGAAGAGAAACACCTGCTCTCAGGTAATTAAATGGACGTTAGTTCACGTTCCTCGCGATGTGATCGACGTCATTAAACGTGCATTAAGTCAATCAAACATGACACAGGATCCACATTGTACTTTACACTCCACGTTTCATGACTCTGAATAAACGTCACGCGGTTTATTCCTCACGCGCTGTCACGATACGCGCGTCGCTTCATTCTGTGATTCACGCTTCAGGTTCCACGTGTCGCTGTTATTCACCGTGCGGGAAGAACTCGTTTGACGGAGCGCTCGAGTTAAGCTGAGTTAAGTCGAGTTAAGTCGAGTTGAGTCGAGTTAAGTTGAGTTAAGTCGAGTTCGTGAGGAGATGCAGCCGAGTGACGTCATTTGAAGTCCCGTAGTTTTTCTCACCTTCCGTCGTGGCGTCGCCCTCCTTTGATCCCTCCGGGCGGCTCCGCTCCCCACGAGCTTCTCTCACAGGCGCGCGCTTCAGGAAATTAAGACGAGGGGGCGGACACGCGCGCACAGCGGGGAGATCAGTGCGCGTGCGTGTGTGCGCGTGTCAGAGAGGAAGAGGTCGGGTCGTCTTCAATCAGTGGAAAGAAATACGAAACGTGGTGCGACGTGAGTCTGCAGCCCGGAGATTTGAGCTCAGGACATTTTTTATATGTAAATTCATGTTTTTCTAGTGTTGAAAATCACATCAGTGTTTCAGGAAGTGAAGAAAGACTGAGTGTGTGCGTGTGCATGTGTGTGCGTGTGCATGTGTGTGTGTGCGCGTGTGTGCGCGTGTGTGTGTGTGTGTGTGTGCGCGTCACACTTCCTGTGTGAACACGTGATCCGGTTCTTCATTCATGGCAGCATCGCTGTAATCATTCTAGTGTCAGAAGTAGCAGCGGGAGCCACATTCGTTAATTAGGGGCCATTGTTTGGATTTGTTTCTTCCTGATGCGTTAGAGGACGCTCGGACATCTGAGTGTTAAAACTGAACAACAACAGCGACTCAATAAATCAAATACATGATTACATTTCTCTTTGAGCGTCGTTCCTCGTGCGGTTCCGAATATCAGGAGACATTCAGCACATAATTTAGAATCTGGTACATTAAAGGCACAACTTTTACAAAAAATATGTCTGCATGCAGTTTATTTCATTATATGATTTTCCATAGAATGTTATGATACATTATTCTATTGAATGTTATAATATCTTATTCCATGGAGGACTGTGATATATTATTCCATATAGTTTTATGATATATTATTGCATATATTGTTATGGCACATTATTCCATAGAGGGTTATGATGCATTATTACATAGAACCTTATGATATATTACTCCATATAGTGCAATGACATTTCTCTGTAGTTATAAAACATAACCTGCTTGGCAGAAATAACAGAGAAGAAGATGGTTTAGAGTTTTTTCAAAGATTAAAGATGCAAAGATCTGTGTTTAGACGAAAAGAGACAAAAGTTTTAACCTAAACGCTGAACATCAGGCCCCCCATTGGTCAAAAGATGTTTGTCAAAATAAAAGCCTTTTCATAAATTGAATGCTCGCATCGTGTGCGGCCATGTTGTTTTTCATGGAGTCGCCCTGAGACGGATGCTCGGTGGTTTCCATTGCGTCACCCTTTCACTTCCTGTCTCTCTCGCTGACATGTTTCCCACCTGAGTGGCATCACATCGGTGAAGGCAACCGGAGACACGCTGACCTCGACGGAGCGAGAGAGGAACGTGAAGAGGAGCTGAAGAAGAAGAAGAGCGTGAACACGAAGGCCGTCATGATTCACTCAAGTAAGCAGCTTTGAAATCAACTTGAACAAACAGACTTTTTACTTTGAGGAGAAACCTTGAAGACCACAAATTAAAGTGGATGAATGTCAACGTGTGACTCAAAGGTTTGACAGGAACTAGGACGTTTGGTTTCGTGGGCTATATGTTTATACATATATATGTATATATTATTATATTAATTAGAATATCTCCTTCTGGAATGTTTTGCAGAAGTACCTTAAGATTCTGTGTTAATATGTTCATCAAATCCACATGAGCTCGTCTTCATTTATTCCCAAACAGCTGTTTGTTCAAGTGCACAGCTGGAACTCTGGGGGCTTTTATTTTGGCGGGTTGATCACGTGACAATCTGTAGGCGTGCGTTTGTCTTCAAATTAGTTTAATTCACTTAAGCTGTAACAGGAAGACGTGTGAGACAAACTCCGTAAAAGTGACCCACGCACACAGAACCATAACAAACACACACAGACACACAGACACAAACACACACACACACACACACACACACACACACACACACACACACACACACACACACACACACACACACACCTGCAGAGGAAGAAGTGAGTTAGTTAGTTCTGAGGAAAAGGAAACTATACTTCCTGACAAAGACCTCCTACTCAAAACCACAAAGACTTCAACTAGAACAAAACAGTTTATGTACATTAGCATTTTGTTAGTAGTTTATTGTACGTTTTACTGTACTAGTGGTAGAATTGTATCCTGTTTAATATACTATTATATGTAAGAATTGTTGTTTCATTCGAGTCGTTTCATTTTAATCCATCCATCAATTTCATTTTATTGTATGTGAATTGTATAATTCAATATTATATTAATTTATTTTACTTATTTAATAATAAGTTTCAAGCCGTTTTACTACCACTACTTTCATCATTGCTTATTATTAAATATAGATTCATGAGTGTTTTATTGTTGCATGTGCGTGGATCTCAGACGGGGACATTTTTTAGATTAAGTTGAACGGATTGCAAACTGAGAAAATAAGAATGTGACGTAAAACCTTATCGCACAATAACATAACAGTTTGATTTGAGTGGAACATGAATATTCATGAAGTGGTCACACTGCTGTGTTGTCTTTGCTCCTGCAGATCATTCCATCCACTCCGTGTTCTGCTGCTGCTGCAGCGTGCAGAGCAGGTACCAGCGTCTTCTTCTGCAAGCTAACGCGCATGCAAACAGCTGCAAACACATCTGTCTTCTGATTGGTCCTGCAGGGAGATCAGCACCCACGTGGAGCTGGAGGGAAGCAGCTCGCTGTGTTTCGGGACCAGACGATACCCGGGGCACGCCTGCAGGGTAAGACCCGGTGTGTGTGTGTGTGTGTGTGTGTGTGTTGTGTGTGTGTGTTCATCCACGGATGTGTCTCCTCTCAGGGCGACAGGTCCAGGAAGAAGCTCCCCCTCCCGCCCCCCGACGACGAGCACGCCGAAGGTCAGGGGCTGCTAACCGTCGTCGCCATGTACGACTTCACCGCCAAGGAGGACACCGACCTGACCCTCAAACAGGTACGCACGCACGCACACACACACACACAGACACACAGGAGGTGTGTGTGATGATGCAGTGTGTTGCGTCCACAGGGAGAAGAGTACGTCATCCTGCACAAACAGGACCAGCTGTGGTGGAGAGCGCAGGACAAACACGGGTAACTGAAGGGAAATCTTTTCATTTTGTTCCGTTTGTTAGTTATATGTGTATTATTATATAAGACATAACGCGACCTTTCGTGAAGCGTCATCGTCGGGTCAACCTTTCAACGTGTGACGTACTTTAGCATGCTAACACGCTAAGCTAAGATGCTGATCTCGTCTTCCTCCTCCTGAGTTTAAAGTGGCTGTGTTCTTTCATCAGGAACAAAGGATTCATTCCCAGCAACTACGTGACCGAGAGAAACAGAATCGAGGCCAACGCGTAGGTTTTATTTCACAATTCATATACGTTTTGTCCTTTTAACTCAAACTGCAGTAACGTTCATCACTAGGCCACAATTTAAGTAGCGATTTTGTTTCTGTTTCCTTCCTGCAGGTGGTACTGCAAGAACATCACCAGGACAGAAGCCGAGCAGCTGCTGAGACAGGAGGTATGCTACCCGTCCTTCTACCTGTCCACCCACCTGTGGATCTACCTGTACATCCACCTGTGGATCTACCTGTACATCCACCTGTGGATCTACCTGTACATCCACCTGTACATCCACCTGTCCATCCCCATGTCCATCAATCTGTTCATCTACATGTCCATCCACCTGTCCATCAATATGTCCACCCACCTGTGGATCTACCTGTACATCCACCTGTGGATCTACCTGTCCATCTACCTGTCCATCCCCATGTCCATCAATCTGTTCATCTACATGTCCATCCACCTGTCCATCTATATGTCCACCCACCTGTGGATCTACCTGTCCATCCACCTGTCCATTCCCATGTCCATCCACCTGTCCATCTATATGTCCACCCACCTGTGGATCTACCTGTACATCCACCTCTCCCTCCCCATGTCTGTCAATCTGTTCATCTACATGTCCATCCACCTGTTTATACATGTCCATCCACCTGTCCATCTATATGTCCACCCACCTGTGGATCTACCTGTCCATCCACCTGTGGATCTACCTGTCCGTCCACCTGTGGATCTACCTGTCCATCCACCTGTCCATCCCCATGTCCATCAATCTGTTCATCTACATGTCCATCCACCTGTCCATCTATATGTCCACCCACCTGTGGATCTACCTGTCCATCCACCTGTCCATTCCCATGTCCATCAATCTGTTCATCTACATGTCCATCCACCTGTTTATACATGTCCATCCACCCGTCCTTCTACCTGTCCACCCACCTGTGGATCTACCTGTACATCCACCTGTCCATCTACATGTCCACCCACCTGTGGATATACCTGTCCATCTAAATGTCCAACCACCTGTGGATCTACCTGTACATCCACCTGTCCATCCCCATGTACGTCAATCTGTTCATCTACCTGTCCACCCACCTGTTCATACATGTCCATCTACCTGTCGGAAACAATGAATCCATTAGTTAATTTTCAGAACAATAGTCAGCAACTATTTCAATGATTGTTTGAATGTTTCATGTGGCGTAAAGTAATCAGACATCTTTGGTTTGAGGAAACACACAAAACAAGCAACATAACGTACACCGATAATGAAAAAGAGATCAATTGCAATAAAAGTAACAACGGTTTGTTTTCCAGGACAAAGAGGGAGGTTTCGTGGTGCGGGAGTCTAGTCAGAAGGGCGTCTACACCGTCTCCGTCTACACCAAAACATCGATGTGATTCACACCCGACTAAAGATCAACATCCACAGTTACTCTTTGCCCCGAAACTAAACGTTATCTTTGCGTGTGCAGCGCTAACGGGGTCATCCGCCACTACCAGATCAAGACAAGTGAGGCGGGTCAGTTCTTCCTGGCTGAGAAACACACCTTCAGCTCCATCCCTGACGTCATCCAGTACCACGAGCACAACGCAGCAGGTCGGTACGCCCCCACCCAGCCCTACGTGCTACGCTACGTGCTATGCTACGCGCTATGCCGCTCAGCTGACCCGGTTGGGTGCGTGTGTTCAGGTCTGGTGACCCGGCTGCGGTACCCGGTGGGTCCGATGGGGCGCTGTGTGCCGGCCACGGCGGGATTCAGCTCCGGTGAGGAAATGAAGGCACACAAACGCGCGTTATAGCTCACAATTAACATTTCATTAATGATATTTAACACACTAGAAGTTGTCAAGATTGTTTGATTGATCCATGCGTGGACGCCGATGAGGACAAAACTCCCTCCGCCCGAAATATACCCCAAAAACACATAAAGTGCAGTTTTGTTTCTATTTGGCATAAATCTGTTCAGATAATTCTTGATAAACATTTGCAGTTTAAAGCGTATTACCAAGGTCGTTATTAGATAATCTGAAATTACAATAGTCTTTTCACTGAAATGAGCACATAAAAATACCTTGACACAGTTAACGGTATTAAAACAATGAGCTGAATACACTTTGTTCCTTTAAAGAAGGAAAGGATTCAAGATGACAACATTCTCTTTTGTTTGAACCACATCTCTGTCCTCCTCCTCCCTCCCTCCCCCTCCGTCCTCCATCCCTCCTCCCTCCCTCCCTTCCTCCCTCCCTCCCTCCCTCCCTCCCTCCAGAGAAGTGGGAGATCAACCCCAGCGAGCTGACCTTCATGAAGGAGCTGGGCAGCGGTCAGTTCGGCGTGGTGAGGCTCGGAAGGTGGCGAGCGCAGCACCGAGTGGCCATCAAGGCCATCAGGGCGGGCGCCATGTACGAGGAGGACTTCATCGAGGAGGCTAAAGTCATGATGTGAGGACGGGGGGAGACGGAGGACAGGAACAAGCGGCTCGGTGCTCGTTGGAGTGACCCCGTGTTGCCGTTGTCGTGTCCTCCAGGAGGCTTTGCCACCCGAAACTGGTGCAGCTGTACGGCGTCTGCCTGCAGCAGCAGCCGCTGCTCATCGTGGCCGAGTTCATGGAGAACGGCTGCCTGCTGAACTTCCTGCGGCAGAGGAGGCAGAGCCTGAAGACGCCGTGGCTTCTGTCCATGTGCCAGGACGTGTGCGAGGGGATGGAGTACCTGGAGGCTCAGAGTTTCATCCACCGAGACCTCGTGAGTACAAATACCACAAGCAAATACTCCACCACGGGCAATATGTACCTCTGAGATCTAGCACGGCAAAAAGTCAAATGTTGACATTTAAAAGGAATATTCGAAGATTGGTTTGTGGTTATTTTTCTCCCATCCAGGCCGCCAGGAACTGTCTGGTGAACGACCTCAATGTGGTGAAGGTCAGCGACTTTGGGATGACCAGGTACGGCTGCCTCTCTATCAGAAGGATGGTCATTGGGATTACTGCGTAAAGGGGTCTCAGGTCGCTGTGACTCTCTGTTTCCTGCCTGCAGGTACGTTCTGGACAACCAGTACACCAGTTCATATGGTGCCAAGTTCCCAGTGAAGTGGTCTCCTCCGGAGGTTCTCCACTACAATAAATACAGCAGCAAGTCTGACGTCTGGTCCTTCGGTGAGGAGCCACCGAGCCTCTTCACAGTCGCTCCAACGGAATAATTCAGGACCTCACGCGTAGCTGGAGGCCGAGTAAAGGAGAGGGTGCACACGTTAGCTAGCTTAGCATTAAGTTACAAGTCTCTCATCAGCCAGAAAACGTTCTCCCCCCTGAAGTAAACACGTGTGTACCATGGAAGGGTTCATGTGTGTTTGTGTGCAGGTGTGGTGATGTGGGAGATCTACTCGGAGGGCCGGACCCCGTTCGAGAACCGTTCCAACATGGAGGTGGTCAACGAGATCACTCGGGGGGTCCGGCTGTACCGCCCGCAGCGAGCCTCGCAGCCGCTCTTCTCCATCATGTACCGCTGCTGGCACGAGGTACTCGCCGAGCACGCAGGCGCTACTCGCCGAGCACGCAGGCGCTATTCGCCGAGCACGCAGGCGCTACTCGCCGAGCACGCACGCCTTCGTTTATTGTGTTTCAGCAATGAAATAAATGTAAACCGACCCTCCCGAGGTCTTGACTGCACTCTAAAGCTTTCAGCCCCATTTGTTTTGTTACACAGTTTTGAGTCACAATTTCCTTCTTCTTTTTCTTTTTCTTCTTCGTTGGTGGCGGTGCAGAAGCCGCAGGGTCGGCCATCTTTCTCAGAGCTGCTGGAGGAAGTCAGAAAACTGGCAGAAAATCCGGAATAACACACTTATTTTTTCTGCTGATTATTATTTCCCATCAACACACACTGAACGATGTCATTGTAAATAACTTGGTTAAAATATTTTTTTATCAAAGCCTTTTCACACAGTGTTTTCACTGATGGGTTTTAGCATTTATATAAGCCCCTACATAGAAAACACATTTGGATATAATGTGAAATAATGTAATGTTGAACATGTGAAGATCTCATTAAACACAATGATTGCCTTTTTGTCCAATTGTACTATTAGTTATAGCAATTGTACTTTTTTTTAAATCAAAGTGTGACTATTTGTACTGTGTACTCACACTGGGGAAAAGGGACCTTGTCTTCAATATATATATTTTACTTGAATTTTTTGTATATTTTTAAGAAACAAACTTCCCCGTGTATTACATAACTTATCAGATAGATATACTCATTATTTTTCTTCTATAGCAGCATTTATATACACACTTACTTACTTAATGCATATTATCGCCTTAATGACGCGTTGATTAAAGAACATTGTAGCCTTAATGACGTCAGCAGGTGGAGGCGCAGAGCTTCCGGTCTGTTTCTCTTTCTGGATAAACAAATGTTCCTGCTTTTATTTATTCCATATTTGGCTTTCGATAAAAACACTTCAGGATTCCGCTTTTTGGAGACATGTTGAATGACGTGGACCGACGTATAAAAGGGACGGAACGTCCCGGTGACGTCACGTGCCTTCGCTCTGTGTGGAGACGTTACCAAGGCAACGCGATGCGTGACATCCACGCGCACACAAACACGCACGTTCGCTTACAAAACGTTACTGCAGCGTTGATGACGGAACCCCCGTGCACGGTGAGTGCGTGCGCGTGTTACTGCTCCGGTACTATGATAATACTGTAGTACTGTATGTAGTATATACAGTAGTACAATGATCGGCTCAGTGTTCAGATCGCTTACTGGAGTAAAGGTACCAACAGCAGAATAAATACACTGAAAGCAGAAACAATAATGAAAAGGTTTTAAAACTGTGACACGTTTTTAGTTTTTATTGTGGTTTCAGTTCATTTTGATAAATAGATCGATAGATCGATAATAAAAGAAATCACATGAAGCCATAACATTGATTTAAAACATAGAACAAATAGACTTAATGGTCAGAAACGATGTATCATCAAATGAAATAATAAGCAGGTTTGTATTTGATGACTGTTGATGACTTTACATGAAAAATAACTTGGTAGATGAAAAGATTCTAAAGTAATATAAACCTCGTGTCACGACAGTTTGATTATTTTGTGTTGATGCTTTTGTTAAATGCCTCGTTGTTCATTATTTATTGTGTGCATTCCTTTAAGTGTTAATACGTTATTACTCCCACTACTCTTCTCTGCCTACAGCTACTGTAGTTTTATCTATAAAAGTACATTTTTTCAATATAGTTCTGTGGTTTATTTGAATGCACAATACTTAAAAAATATTTGAATAGTTGCATTTTAATGTGGTATATTTTAAATGATCATAACATATAATTAAATACATCTTTTACACACAGTTGCATGTTTTGCATTATCTTCATTCCCTTTTTTATAACTTACTTTCACTCATATTTTCTTTCTTGTTCTCTTTCTGAACCGGTTCCCTTTCCTTCGTTGGCTCGATCTCTCTCAGTAGACGGAGCCTCTCGTGGCGTCACGGATGAGTAAAGTGTGTGTTTTTTGTGCGTCGTAGTTCAATGAAGTGCGTTTAATGGAGCGCTACGAGTCCCTCGGGCTGGTCGGGAAGGGAAGCTACGGCACCGTGCTCAAGTGCCGCCACCGGGACTCCGGCCGCTTGGTCGCCATCAAGAAGTTCATGGACTCGGACGACGACGCCACGGTGAAGAAGATCGCCCTCAGGGAGATCAAGCTGCTCAGAGTGAGTGAAAAGGAAACATTAGAACTGAGCTTCCATCTTTAACATTAACGTCAGCATCTAGAAACATTCCATTGACATATTTAAAAATCGTACTTTCTTATTATTTTACTGAAACATGTTAGTCAATGTCAGCTAATTTCTCCGTTCTCATCCTTCCAACTGCCAAGCAACTGCGCCACGACAACCTGGTGAACCTCCTGGAGGTGTGGAAGCGCCGCCGGCGCTGGTACCTGGTGTTCGAGTTCGTGGAGCGAACCCTTCTGGACGATCTGGAGCAGAACCAGGGCGGCCTGGACCTGAACACCGGCCGGCGATACCTCTACCAGATTCTCAGGGCGGTGGCCTTCTGCCACCAGCAGAACGTGAGGAAAATCTACCGGGTCTTCTCAAACCCACCACATTTCCCATTGTCTTTTAATCATGTGTTTCCCTTCCAGATCATCCATCGTGACATCAAACCGGAGAACATACTCATCTCCCAAAGGGGCGTGGTTAAGATGTGCGACTTCGGCTTCGCCCGGACGGTGGCGCCGTCGTCCGACGGAGGGGTCTACACCGACTATGTGGCCACTCGCTGGTACAGGGCACCCGAACTCCTGGTGGGAGACTCTAAGTATGGCAAGTAGGTGTCGGCGTGTGCGCCCCAGGGTGTGTTTGTGTTTGTCGTCTCTTGGTACCGATCTTGACAGGTGTGTATGTGTGTGCAGGCCGGTAGACGTGTGGGCTGTCGGTTGTCTGTTGTTGGAGATGTTAACGGGTCAGCCTCTGTTCCCCGGAGACTCCGACCTCGACCAAATCTACCACATCGTCAGGTGCTTTGGTAAGGACGCATTTACTTTTTTTTAAATGCCTCCCTGTCCTCTTTAACTGTCTCAACACAAATGCTCTCTTTTTTGGGGGGGTTCCTAGGAAATCTTACAGCTCATCAACAGGAGTTGTTCCACAGGAATTCCGTCTTTTCTGGAGTCAGACTGCCTGAACATTCTGCCAGAGTCCGACTGGAGCAGCGATTCCCTTCAATGGCACCGGCCGCCCTGGACCTGGCTCAGGTACAGTTGAGACGGTGTATCACTATTCAGAATAACTAATCAATAAAAGCTGATTGTACAAGAGCCACTTTTCAGCCAGTTTTAGATTCCAACTAAAATAAATATCCAAATCAGAAAGATTTATTTTTGTCTCTTTTAGAGTTGTCTCCAAATGGATCCGGAGAGACGAGCTCAGTGTTCAGAACTGCAAGAACATCCTCTGTTCACACAAGACTCTTTCCACATAAGGTATTTTTAAGGTTAAAGTGTGATTTACTTTTACAAAGTTACAGTTTGGGGAATTTCCGTAGGTACTGTAGGTTTGTCCAGTCCATCTTTGTGAACTAGCTCACAAGCATTTGGGGGGAATTTCTTGGGGTGGCCGGCACACCTTTAAATCTGCGTTTGACGGATCACTAGTGACACTATCAGTCAAACCTGTTAGGTCGTCGGAAAATTTGAGTAAATGCCCTTGTTCCTATTTCCTTGTATATATTCAGATTTTTGGACGAGCTGAACGCCAAGATCCAAAAAGACCACAAACAAAACTCTACCTTCCCCAAAATAACCAGAACGCTAAGACGGGAAAGGAGCGAAAGGGACGGCAAGAACCGACGAAGCAAAGACAAGAAGCAACCCGACAGTGTGGACCTAAAAGTCAACAAGGAAACAAAAGGAAAGCAACCTTTGAAGCTTTCTAAAACCGTGCATAACGCTTCAGAACCTTTGATGTCCACCAAACAAGCCAAAACTGGAGGCCTGAAGACAACCAGCAATGCAGCAAAAACCACTGTGGCCATGAAAGGTAAAACCGGAAAAGCCACCGGTGCAGAGCTGAGAAAGGAACCAGAGATTTCTAAGTTAACTAAAACCCTTACTTCTGATTCATTGGAGGTTGCCAAGACGGCAACTGATCTGAAAGAAAATGCTGCAGTGTCTGCTGAAGCTAAACATGGTGAAGTCGCTTCACCAGACCGGAGGCCACACAATGTGAAAACTGTGGATGCAAAAGACAGCGATTCCAGTGGTTTGCATTCTAGTTGCTCAGACGACATTGTGTCAAGTATGAGTGAGAAACATCTGACGGGGATCAGGAGATCTTCAAAATCCGAGCCAAGTCAAGACTTTGGGAAAAGCTGGAGCAACTCAAACTCAAAAGTGCCCAAATTGTCTAAAAGCTCCACGACTGATCGTCCAAATAAGAGGTTATCTCCAAAACCTTCTCTGAAATTAACTTCTGATCGTAAAGACACCCACTTAACACATAAAATGGGTACAATGTTTAATACAAAAAACACTGAAGGTTCTCAAGCATCAAGCAATGGCCTCATTGAGGTTGTTACCCGAACCATCCCTTCTGTCAGCAATTCATCCCAAACAACTATGCCTTCAGAGCACCGTTTAAACATGGAGGGGAGACAAAGAGGGACAATTGAATGTCCGAAGGTCTTGCCCTCAAACCCCGGACCACAAAAGACTACTTCAAACATTGGCCCAAAAATGACCCAAAAACATGAATCCTTGTCCAACAGCCCATCAAGGACACTTACCTTAGATCTTTCTAAACATTCCTCCACAGTTTATACAGAGGCTAATCCTGCCCACAGCAGCATAACACCACCCAAAGAAACCTCAACTTCAATGATGCACAAAACTGTCTCATCTTCACATCCTAAACACGCAAATGACACCAACAGTGCACCCAACAAACCTTTGAGAGGCCTTCCGACAGACAGCGATCCTACAGAAGTGTCTGTCGCAACCAAAACTCAGCAGGACAGTGTTCACACTTACATTAAGGACTTGAAGGAAGCTCACAGATGCTTGAAGATGAGCCTGTCGACCAAAACAACTGCCAAACACACTGAGATATCTGATGCGTCAGGTGGAGATTACAAAGCGAGTCCTGAGTTCTTGGAGCCCTCCAGTGTCCATCAGGATTTCAGTGCTTCTAAATCCAAGATCACCTCAAACTCCACGGTGAATGAGGTCACTCAAAGCAACACCTCTATGTGGACCACTATTCTGAAGACATTGAACGTCTCAGATAAAGAGAACAGGGAGGATTTAGCGTTAATAAAGCCTTTAGTAAACTCAAAGTTTTCCAGAAACTTCAAATTTTACGCAAAAGAGCCACAGCAGGAAAGCCGAACCCGACATAAAACCTATGAAACCCCCCCCTCACAAGTCTTTGATCGAAGACCCTGAAAAGTCAACAAAGTACAACGCAGCAATGACCCTAAAGCCAACTATGTTTCCCACAGAAGCATTAAAGAAACGAGACAACCCAGAAAGGGACGACGGAACGAATATATCCACAATCGCAGAGTCAGCTTCATTCCTCTCCACAGCGACTCCAGACACCAAAGCTCCAGGAAGAAGCTCGGTCTTTCCCAACAGTGCAGACGTCCATGAGTTTGATTTTGCCGTCCATCCTTCCTCTCTACCACCTCCTCCTCCTCTGTCCTCCACCCCTCTCCTTTTCCCTCCTTCTTCTGCACCCTTCATACCCTCCTCCTGTGTCAACAGCAATCACCTTTCCCCCGGGCCAGAGTTCCACTCGGGGACTCACAACTTTTGGTACGTATATTCCCTCACGCAAATGCGATACACCAAAGAGTAATTTGGGCCTCAGCCCAATATTTGCTTGGTCGAATTGACAAAGTGAGAAGCTAAAGTAGAAGATACTAGGAGCAGTAATATTGTCAACATTTTGTGCCATTTATTTGTCGCCATTTTGGAGAGATTTTCAATGATCCACCTACAAAGCTGTATGGATAATCGCTAATACCAAACATGTGGATGTGGTGTTGATTCAGAAGTCTGAACCAGCCTAGAAATTCTAATACTTCTAATTAATAAGTAATGTTAAAACTATTAGGACCAAACCACGCACCAAAAAACCCCAATTTGCACTTCAAGTTCTTAACTCAAATCAAATATTTGATGAGTGAACACATGATATGATGGATGTGTTTCATTGTGTATGTGACAGGTGTGTTGACCATCCAAGGCACATGGGTGGCGTTTATGGCCGTCTGTTGAGCTACGTGACAGGACCTCTATCTGCGCAGGTAACCGTGCAGGTTTCGCTAACTTCACAATAGAATCCAGATTCTAGAATCCAGATGAATCTCATTAACGTCGTCCCTCCGTTCAGGCGCCGAAGAACAATGCGACCTACGAGTGCCCCTTCCGGTCCGATAGCTGTAACCTTGGTAACAGCAGGCAATTCAGGGACCAAGAAGAAGTTGGACATCCATTTCCCAGACGTGAGGAGCTCAGCGCTGCCTGAGGCCAGAGGGAGAGAAGGTACACAAACCCAATCCTGTGGAGCTCAGACGTCCAATTTACCCCAAACGTATTTAATCATACTTCATACCAATCCCTGAATAAAGTGATCATTCTGATGTTTTTTCAGGCAAACACAGCAGAGGAACCTCCAAGGACCCGAGGAAAGAAAAAACACTGCTTTCTCCGTCAGAACCAGAAGAGCAGAACAACAGTACTGACCCGTAACACAAAAAGCCCCTTTATTTTAATAATATAGAACCTCAACATCTCCATGAATGTGCACCCTGGTGGATTTTAGGTCGTGGTCACAGCGCTCTGCCACCTCACTGGTTATCTGTCAAGCGTTAAAGCAAATAATGACCAGAATGAAATGATACATTTTATTATTTACTGTCAATCAAAGGTTTTCAGGTTTTACGTAACAGCGGATCACTGTATGTATTTGTACTTTTAGAAGTGTTAAAACAAACATTATGAGAATAAAGAAGCTTTATAATCTAACATTCTTGAACGTAAACTCTCCTTGAAATCTGTTAATATTCACGTGTGAAGGAGGAAGCTCCAACATCTGGCTTCTCGTGTACTGGAGGCAGAGAACACACAAACCCGCTAACGGACCAGCGGATGTGC
Source organism: Gasterosteus nipponicus (assembly GCA_014132575.2). Classification (NCBI taxonomy): domain Eukaryota; kingdom Metazoa; phylum Chordata; class Actinopteri; order Perciformes; family Gasterosteidae; genus Gasterosteus; species Gasterosteus nipponicus. The sequence continues at coordinate 1,146,789 of BMAF01000003.1, read as the reverse complement.
TCATCTGTAAAGTCCAAACCCAACAACCTCTTTCAAGACTCGTCACTCGAGTCTTCTGAGGAAGACGAACCCGAGTCCCTTCTGTTCCCGTCGGGCCTCCCCGCTCTTTTCTCCGCCGATGCACCAGATTCATCGCTGTCCGACGTCGCGCCGTAGCCTCCGTGAGGAAGCCCTCCCATTGGCTGGGAGTTAAAGCCGCCGAACCCTGGTACGGGGCCAGCCGCGCGCCCTCTTCCGTTGGCCAGGAGGTAGTCGAGCAGGCTGTCCGTCATTGGTCCTGCTGGAGCTGGCCGTGGCCTGATTGGTGTTCTGGTGTTTTTGGTTTCTGGTTCCTTCGGTGGTTCTTGGACTGCCGGCTTTTTGGTTGTGACAACGAGCTGCTGGAGAACTATAGTTTTTTAGCACCTTTTATATATTCAATTCAAATTGTGTAATAAATGCATCATACTAATAAAGTAAAGGCGTACTAGCGGCCAGATGTTAGCATTTGTTGTCATTGGTGATGTCCATGCTTGTAAGACACAGTGACCCCTGGATGGGGATCTTACCTCCATGGTGGTGGGTGTGGTCGTGGTCGTCTCCGTGGTGGTGGTGGGTGTGGTCGTGGTCGTCTCCGTGGTGGTGGTGGGTGTGGTCGTGGTCGTCTCCGTGGTGGTGGTGGGTGTGGTCGTGGTCGGGGTGTTAAATAAAATCTTGCAGGTATCCACCGGAAAACCATCAATTTCTGGAAGCTCCAAATCAAAGGAGGAGACGAACCGAGCTGATGGAGGGAGATTAGAGGACAAACTCAAACGAATGTTGTTGTACTTTAATAATAGCACAACGTCATGACTGGGACATTCTTACGTAATATGTCCACATGAGACTTTTCGCCTTCAACTAAGTAAATGCTTTTTATTAATGATATAAACCAGAAAAGATTTGTTATAATATTATTACATTTCACAAAAGATAACTCAACATGCCAGGAAATGAATGATGGCATTATGACAAAAAAACAATTAGATCTAAACTGTGTAATTACCACTGACTGAAACACAGATTTATAAATATTATTTAGGTTGTCTTTCTGCAGCTGGTGATTCATTTGTAGATTAGTAAAGCACGTTTCTTGTTGGTTTGCCTGTCTTACCGGCTGCTCTGTTTAACTTCAAATGTTCCCCGCGTGCCTGTTTCCGTTTCTCTACCTTTTCTAAAACGAGGTCGACCTATGATGCATATTTCATGATGAAAGGTGTGTTTCCCTTCCGTCTCCGTCTTTTGTTTCCAGCTGAGCGCTGCCCCCGTGACTCCGTGAAGACATGAACACGTGAATCCATCACCACGACGGGTCCTCACCGTGAGTCCAGGTGCTCTGAAGCCCGAGCAGGACGAGGAGGAGGAGGAGGACGGAGACAGACAGAGACGTCGATCTCCAGGACATGATGATGGAAGATGTAGACGAATGAAGAGGGAAGAAAAGGCTCAACGCAGTCGGAGGAGGACAAAGTGCGGACGGGCTGAAGGAGATGAAGGAGAACAACAAGGGAGGGAAGGAGGGAAGGGAACAAGTGCATAACGTCTAGACAGTTTGTGGCTCCGAGTTGCATCAGATTAGAAGGCGGTTAATCCGTTTAAAACGTCATTAGTGGCGCCGCCCGGCGGCACAAAGAGTCGTTGGCACGTTGGAACCCGCCAAAAAATCGGCTTCGAACTGTTGCGTTTTGTTGAATTTACTGCACATTAAGAAAAGTCTCCCTGTTTGTAGTATTGCACTACTGTAGTATTGTAGTACTGTAGTACTGTAATGTGTTTCACCGTCTTTACTGAAGCTAAGTGAGTATTTCCGTCGCTCGTCAGTCTCTTTCCCTCCAGCTGTGGCTGAACTTTCACAGCTGGAACCGGAGATTTCATCGCGCGCGCCGCCGTGTTTATGCCCGCGGTTGCCATGGCAGCGAGTGTCCGCTTACACGCGCGCGTGACCAGCTCCCCACGTGGTGTTTCCTCCCGCGCCACCAGGGGGCGATGAAGCATCCAGGCCGCCTGCTGAAGGTACTTATTGAGGTACTTCCCATGTACAAGTAATGTACTTTTTACTGAACGTAAAAGTAACTTTACTTTGAAGATTCAAGTTAATAGGAAATATATAACGTACACGATAAGTTAAAATGAGCTTGTTAACACTTTAAAGCATCAATAATTATAAACCTCTTAGAGACTTGGAGGATGGGGAGTGACATTTATTGAAATGGGTTGAATTCAAAAACGAGAACAACAGAGATTCAAGATGTAATTTCAGTGTTTTATTTTATTTACAAATATAAAATTATATTTGTGTGTGAAAATATGTTCAAAAATATTACATCTCCTACTTCTGAACTTCATTGTGCAAAAGAATCATAATGCTGTTAATCATTAGTCAACACATTTTGCTGTAAATAATGAATAACTTAAAAATGAAAACAACAAATGTTTGAAAATTCTACAAATACATTTGTAGAATTTTGCATATTAGAGATCTGGAGGATTACAAAAAGAAAATACAAATAATATCTGCAAACCTGTCGTAAGATGAACAAATATTACTGATATATATTACACTGGTGAAAGGTGCAGGGGGGGGAGGTGCAGGTGGAGGTGGAGGTGCGGGTGGAGGTGCAGGTGGAGGTGCGGGTGGAGGTCTAGGTGAATTTCCTGATGAAGCGCAGTTTGAGGTACGCGATGCTGAGGAAGCAGAAGGTCATGATGCCCAGAGCCATGTGGTTCTGCCAGAAGCCCCAGGGGGTGAAATCCACGCCCTGTTCCTTCAGAAACTCCTCCCCTGTGCACCTGGTGACCAGGCGAGCGAACCCGTTACTCCACTCAGTTCAACAGGTAACAAGCCCCCAAAATAATGATCAGCCAACTCCATGAATAGTCAAATACATAACTAATTGTTATTAGTTGAGCAACCTGTCAGGCTGATCAAAGTACTTACTTTAAACAGTTAATCCGTTATTATAACTAACTAGCTAACTAGTCTACCAGCAAACCGTCTGCAAACTGAACGGAGTGAAGAAGCCAGAGGACGCGTGTGGACGTGGACACTCACTTGAGTCCAGGCGGAGCGGCGCTGCTGTTGGATCCTCCACAGAAGTCGAGTCCGGTGAACTCGTTGACCTGCAGAGCCTGAGGACGACCGGCAGCATTTAAAACAGTGTTCAAGTTCCACAGGAAGCTTCCTGTGTGTGTGTGTGTGTGTGTGTGTGTGTACGTACGCCGAGGCCGTATCGTGGAATACTCAGGTATTTCAACCAGGAGAGCCAGCTGACGATGGAGGGAAGATTCACCAGCAGACCTGCAAAGATCTGCAGGAGAAAGTTCACAGGTAAAATACCTTTCAATGTCCATTAGTTTTCCCGTGTGTGTGTGTGTGTGTGTGTGTGTCACCATCATGAAGACGCAGGCGATGGTCATGAAGATGTTGGCGATGGCGACCACCGTCTGGTCGGCTGAGATGGCGAGCGCCATGGCGGTGGAGGTGTAGGCCACCAGAGTCACGGTGAACATGAAGGTGAAGAAAGCGGCGGCTGTCGGCTTCAGACCTGCGGGAGGAAACGGCCGCAGCGTCAAAACAACAAACAAACAACAAACAAACGAAATACAGACCAAAAAAAAGAAAAAACTAAAGGAGCAAACGTATGAAGTGAAAGTCCCACTGTGATTAAAATGAAACGAAAACATAAAAAAATACTGTGAAGATGAAAATGAAAAGAGGTCTTAAATGTAAATACTAGATATCATACGTGTTTACATCAATGACAGATGGTTAAATAGCGTGTTCCTGCGCACCGATCATGAAGTACGCCACGCAGCTGAAGGTCATGGCGGGGATGGTCCTCAGCGTGATGATGTCAGACAGGATCTTGGACAGGAAGTACACCGACACCCGGTAGTACCCGCTGATGTACTCGTGGCTGACGGGGCGAAGACACACGGAGCGTTAACGAGCGGCGGCGAGGAGAACCAATTAGCTTCAGAGGTGTGTGTGTGTGTGTGTGTGTTTGTTTGCACGACATTGTGGGGACTCCACCCATTTGGGGTCAAAGTTGAGGTGTTTTTATGGACTCAAAACCAGGAGCACACAACTCATAAGCTAAGCTGTTTGCGGTCTGAATGCTAAGCTACGCTAACCCCGTCCTGACTCCTGAGATGCTTGTTGGTTTTCTGCTCCCACGCCGAGAAAGGCGCTGAAGATGCCGGTGTTAAATGAGTCGAACCCACATGAAGAGCTTCCTCTCCGCGATGAAGAGCTCGGCGGACGACAGCGAGCTGAAGCACTGGTTCACCGTGATGAAGAAGAGCGCGCCGAACCTGAAGACACAACGCAACAAACTCTTTGATACACACACTTTGTTTCTTTGTCTGTGTGTGTTTTACTGCATCTACTACGAGTTTACTGCTACAACAATACAAGTACTAGAAGTACTACTAGTAGTACTATGTCTACTCCGTCACACGACGATCACAACTGTTTCCATAAAAACAGGAGAACTTTATTAAACATTATATAACAAACAGAGGCGGAATAGAATATAAGACCTGTTCTGAATTCCACTCTGATCGTCTTTGACGTCGAAGAAAATGGCTCCTACGACGAGAGCCAAGAACAACGTCACGGCGATCTGAACAGAAGGAAAACACACCGATGGTCCGCTAAACGAGTCCTCCAGGAGCGCCACATTTAGCTGATGGTAATGAGCCTCGTGCACATGAGCTGCGGTTCCCGCGGTGACCACCAGATGGCGCTACAACTACATTCACGTTGCACACCAGTGACCCCCAAAGTTATTCAGAAAATACTATAGTCTGTTTATCTGTACCTGAGCGATGGAGGTCTGAGGGTTGAGCATCAGGTTGCGGAAGGTCCTCTTGAGGACCCACCTGAACTGGGTGAGGAAGCCCGTGTTGTAGGTGATGGTTCTGGAGGGCGCGGTGGTGGTCGCCTGCTTCCCCTGGATGATCCTGTCTGAGGAGGCACAAGGACGCGGATACTAGTTTACTAACAGAGTATTGTTGCCGTGTAGTAGCTGTACTTCTACCCCGTAGATACACATGGCGACCCCGTGACCCCTGTGAGCGCACCCAGCTCGGCTTTGGTCTGCTGGAAGAAGATGGAGCCTTTGTATTCCCGGACGAGTTTTTCCTCGATCCCTCGTCTGGACTTGGTCAGAGTGTCTGAATCCAGATCTGAAGAGAATAAAACTATCTTCACTTATTCAAACAAAGAAAACACTAAATACTTTATCTGCACTGCGTCTGTGGGACCTTCTCTGTCGATGCTGTTGAGGGCGACGGCGGTCGAGTCTCCGTTGATGATGTCCAGGAAGAAGTCGGCGGGGTTGTTGTGGGGCTCACAGGTGTACCCTGGGAAATGAGACGGGGTCACACACGGCAGATGACCTCGCCTCAGGGTGCGTTCAGATAGGTTCAGTTCACCTTCCTACCGATGTTTGAGAAATACTCCAGCGCGCTGTGAGCCGGGCCGTGGAACACCTGATCATTCAACAGAGACGACAAGAGACGAAAGAGCTCCGGGTAATGTACAAAGGACAAGGAGACGCAAAGACAAAGAGACACAAGGAGGGTAAAAAAAAAAGAAAAATAAACAATAAAGATGGAAAGAGCGAAAAAAAAAAACAGAAACGGCGACAAATAAGAAGAAAAAAAACTAATATTGTTCCAATGAATGACGAAAGTATGACTCCTTTTATTTTTTACTTTCTTAGTTAGAAACTTGTTAAATTGACTTTTAGTTTTCATTGTAACATATTTGTTCGAAATTGTTATACAGAGAATACAAAAAAGAGTGAAACTGAATTTAATAAAAACAAATAATAAAGAAAATAGAAAAAAATAGAGGACAAAAATAACTATAATAATAAAATAAAATAATAAAAATAGTAAGTAACCACCAGACAGAATGAGAAAAATAGATAATTACCACAAAAAAGCGTTAAAAAAAGAAAGTGCAGACAATAAAAGAAAGAGAGCAAAGAACAAACAAATGAACCCAGTAACTCTGATATAAATATCTGTATGCGAGTAGACGAGGGGACCTGTTTGCCGTTGACCAGCAGCGTGAGGCTGTCGAACAGCCGGTAGATGGAGTACCGAGGCTGGTGGATGGAGAGGATGATGGTGCGACCGCTGTTGGCCATCCTGAAGAAACAAAGACCGGAAAACATTAGTTCCTCAGCGAAGGTTTAGAAAACAGAGCTGAACTGTCAGACGTGTGTGTGTGTGTGTGTGTGTGTGTGTGTGTGTGTGGACCTCTTCAGCAGCAGCAGGACGGAGCTGGCGGTGCTGGCGTCGAGGCCCGTGGTGGGTTCGTCCAGGAAGAGGACGGGCGGGTCGATGATCAGCTCCATGCCGATGTTCGTCCTCTTCCTCTCGCCGCCGGAGATCCCCCGGATCAGCTGAGTGCCCACCTGCACACACACACACACACACGCACACGCACACACGCACACACACGCACACACGCACACACACGCACACACACACACAGTGAGTACTTTTGCAACTTCCGTCAATTTTTTCTGTCTCTTTACTTTTTCATCATGTTTTCTAACTTCTTTCCCTTCCTCCCCCTCATCCTGCCTCCTCCTGCTCCTCCTCCTCCCCCATCCTGCATCCTGCTGCTCCTCCTCCTCCCCCTCATCCTCCTCCTCCTGCTCCTCCTCCTCCTCCCCCTCATCCTCCTCCTCCTGCTCCTCCTCCTCCCCCTCATCCTCCTCCTCCCCCTCCTCTTCCTCCTGCTTCTCCTCTTCCCCCTCCCCCTCCTCCTCCTGCTCCTCCCCCTCCTCCTCCCTCTCCTCCTCCTGCTCCTCCCCCTCCTCCTCTTCCCCCTGCTTCTCCTCTTCCCCCTCCCCCTCATCCTCCTCCTCCTGCTCCTCCTCCTCCCCCTCCTCTTCCTCCTGCTTCTCCTCTTCCCCCTCCCCCTCCTCCTCCTGCTCCTCCCCCTCCTCCTCTTCCCCCTGCTTCTCCTCTTCCCCCTCCCCCTCCTGCTTCTCCTCTTCCCCCTCCTGCTCCTCCTCTTCCCCCTGCTTCTCCTCTTCCCCCTCCCCCTCCTGCTCCTCCTCTTCCCCCTCCTGCTCCACCTCTTCCTCCTCCACCTTTTCCACCTCCTCCTCCCCCTCCTCCTCCTCCTCCTCCTCCCCCCCCTCCTGCTCCACCTCTTCCTCCTCCACCTTTTCCACCTCCTCCTCCCCCTCCCCCTCTTCCTCCCCCTCCTCCTCCTTCTCCTCTTCCTCCTCCTCCCCCTCCTCACCTTGGAGTCGGCCACCCGGCCCAGTCCCAGCTCCTGGATCAGTTTGTCGACCTTCTCCTCCTTCTCCTTCTGAGAGACGGAGGCCGGCAGCCTCAGCGCGGCGGAGAAGCGGAAGTTCTCCCTGACCGTCAGAGTCCCCATCACCACGTCGTCCTGGAGACGACAGGCCGCCATCAGCCGCGCGCAGGAGAACCTGGGGGTCTCTCAGAATGAATCACAGCGCCGATCGGACCCCCGTCCAACCCACCTGCACCACGTATCCAGACAGACACTTGAAGTTCGCAGGCTGGTGAGCTCCGTCGATCAAGACCTCTCCCGACAGACCAGCAGGGTCCTTCCGGGCCGCCAACACATCCAGGAACCTGGAGGACGCGAGAAGGCGAGAAGGTGAGAAGAACGTGCAGGAGGTCCCCATAAAGAAGCGTCGACTCGGAGAGCCGAGCAGCAAAACCTGCAAAACGTGTCCCGAAAAGACAGGAGACGGTGAATCCGAACCAGAACACTCACGATGACTTCCCACTTCCTGTGGCGCCCATGATGGCGTTCAGACCGGGCGCCATGGCCCCACTGGGGGAGAGAGAACGTTCATATGAGAGGTTTGTTTCCTGCGTGGTTTACAGGACACCCTGAATAAAGTATATTAAACAATCATGTCGCTTATCGTTTTATAAACCAACTCTAATACACATTTTTTAAAGACAAAGTATCACTTTCGTGGGTTTTTTGGATAAAAGTCAGAGTAAAGTAAACTTCCTTTCTTACAGTCACTCATGTCTGAATGGTGAATATGAATGTACGACTGGCGGCTAGTTAGCTTAGCTTAACATAAGCTAATACTTAACATAAGTAGGTGTTTCGTGGTTTTGCAAACAGAGTAAATTACGACATTTCAGTTTTGCAATAGTTTGATGGAACTTTTCTTTTTTGCTGACTCGAGATTTTATTTTCCTCACATGACGCTGCAGCTTTCTCCGTTTCCCCCTTTTGTTTCTACTTCACACTTTCTTCAGAACTGAGAGTTTTTGGGTTTTCTGACTATAAACGATTACATCGCAGTTTTTAATGCAGCGTCAGGTGGTTTATTTTCATCACGCCGCAAAAACTTAATTTACATATTTTTCTTCCTGTACTCATTTGCTTGTTTTAATTTGACTACACTTGTTCCATATTTCGTCTTTTTTTAACAGAATCGTACATCAAGTGTCGATGTGTGGGGGACATTAAACATAAAATGTGATATTGAGTCAAATTAAAGCAACCTGATCCCACTTTCACAACCAATTTACTTTAAGCAATACTTGAAAAATAATTACGATCATGTGGTTCACGACAAAATAATATCAACTGAGTGACACAAATGCTCTGGCTGTCCAGATGGGGGTCAGAGCAGAGTCCACCTCCCCGTATCCAACCTGAGTAAGCAAAGCCAATGTCTAACGGCCTGCCGGCCCTCGGTGACAGATTAACAGATTCTCACCCTGCGGTCGGGTCTCAGTCGCTTACTGGCGGCACAGAGATACATTTTCATAGAAAGATTAAAGATGTCAGCAGAAAGACGCCTTGTCAATAATGTGTGGTTTAGGAGAAAATCTTCCTCCAAGAACCTCCAAGAACCTCCAAGCGAAGCTTGGGCTTTGCGTCGGGTCAATGATTACACCGGACAATAAAATACCGCAGATAACGCCTCTGCAAACGCACAAACTCATCTTTGACACACAATTTTATAGCGTTTTCATAATGTTTCACGGCATCATAAACAAAGACTTTGAACGTTTTCATAATGCTTTGTGACATAATTGAAGGCTGGAGGGGTTTGTGGTCAGGAAGGAGGTCAGACAGCTGTACACAGCTGTGGACGCACACTCAAACCAGTTAAATGGGTTCATCCTCTGGAAGCCGTGACTACCGAAGGTTTGCAGCAGTTCGTTGAACAAACCATAAGACGTTGTCAATGGTATGTGTAGTGATTTGAAGGTGGAGGTCTTAGCACACGCGATGCTAGCAGTCGATTTAATCCCTCAGAGTGGACCCAGAGGAAAAGTCAGAGCACCACCACGTTCAGTGGGATTCATCCTCTCACGACCACGAATGCTCGTGTTTAATACAAAGGTTACGTGGTGAATGTTTCGAGACATCTCGAGGTCTCTACAATTAGCCAGACAGCATTTCCCCCGCGGCTTCCTGCCTTTGTCCCAGCGTGTTGGTTCAACCTGAGGCGCTTCTGTTTTCTCAGGTGTTTGTCACAGAGGAACAGTGAGTTTCTCTCGACAAAGAACACCTCCTTCCTCCGCTCGAGGCCTTGATCGAGTCCTGTTTACCTTCCTGGTGTCCTGCTGTTGGCACGTAGGCGAACAAAACGCACACTAACTGCACAGTTTGACAAACTCGGGGGGAAAACGTCTCAAAGGGGTGGAACTTGCTTTGGTGGATCTCGGAGGTTCGAAGGTCTCTATTGGTGCACAATAACCTGAAACGGAGAACCGCCTTGTTTTCGTTGAGTCGGTCCTGTTTCTGCAGGAGCACAGATTCCTGCCACTGGGGATGTAGACGATGTTTCTTTTATTAAAGGATTTTATAGCATTTGGCAGTAATATCAATGACTTTCAATGGAATCAAGAGTATCAGTGGATTTGCTCTGCGGGGGTCGAGGCAACAACGAGCTAACATCTTGACTTACGTTCGCACCACCTTTAAGTATTTCTGACAACAAAGATCCACAGTCAATTAAAAATGGAGGATTTGATTTTATAATTTTACTAAATGCGTCAAACAAATGTAGTTATATTAAAAGAGTGTAAACTTCTCCCCAAAATATAAGTCACGTGACAGGAGTCAATGAGGTGATGTTTCTTTTGAATGATGTTTTTTTACCGTTAGCAACCCGGCTAGCAAGTTCACGAAAGCTCTGGTTCGTCGGTGAGTAGTTGCCACGCGATTAACCTCCGAGAGGTTGGTGTCAAAGTGCCTGAAGCGACTTTACTGAAACTAATGTGGCTTATTTCAACGACTCAAGGAACCTTGGAGTGACATTTTGTCCGGGGTGGTCGATACGGTCGACGGGAACCAACGCGGCTGGGATTTTTTTTTTTTGGGGGCGTGAGAAATTGGATGTGTGGCGGGAGTGTGTGACTAGAGACCGAAATGAGTGGCTGTCACGCTCGATGCGTGACACCTGAGACCCCCGCAACAAGCGCTCACTGACTTGAGGTCGACGAGGATGTCTTTGGTCGTGCCCTTCTTCCGACACAGGCAGCTTCCTCCCTGCACCACCTTGTACTCGATGTTGTGGAAGCTGACGGTGGCGCCTTGGCGCTGTCGGCCCGCACCTGCAACCTGAGGAACGATTGAATTTACCCTGGAAGCCGACGTATAATAAATAACTCTGGTGACGTTTGAGAGCGCAGGAGGCAGGAAGGTACCTGACGTTTAGAGGCGCCATTCAGCCCGAGCTCCATCGCCTCCTGGGTCTTCGACATCTTCCACCTCCTCCTGAAAATAGAAGAAACGTTTCTATAAGCCTTTCAACGTTTTTCAAGCGAGCTAAGCTTGATTTGCTTTTATTTGAGTAATTATTATAAATTAAGAAGGAAAAAGTGTTTTATTCTCACTACTTAGTCTGTCAGCTTTGACAAAAATGTAAAACGAGTCCAATAAGAGTTCCGTTAGCTTAGCGAATTCTGTTATCTAACCAAACAGCAACTGTGTGAAACCTTTATTCAAGCTATTAAAGCTTCATTTATACACTTTTTTATACAGTGCCCCATTCATTTCATTGGATTTCTTAATATTCACTCTTGTTCCCAAAAGAAAAAATCTAAAGAACGGATCGCAGCTACGTTATTAATGCTAACGTTAACTGCTAATTTGAGCATACCCACATGCTCAAATTAGCAGTGAGTGAGTGTTAGCGTACCGCTGAAGCAAAGGAGCCAATGAAACTACATTATTTTTTGCGGTCACATATCACTTTAGAAGTAAAGACAAAATCGTGAATTTTATCTGTAGATGAAGATCTTGTGAGCAGATGAAAAGATCCAGAAATTAAATTCTGAGCTTTGAACCTTTTCCAATGAACAAAAATACACATTACTTCTTTCCTTTCAACAAAGACATTGCTCATTGTTACATTTAGAGCTTATTGCCTGTTCGTCTGGCATCAAAGTAAAAAACTTAAATGACTAAACACCTCAAACCCCAAATATCTACAAAATATTTCTGTTTTTCAGATATTTTAACAAAAGCTGACGATGTGGTTTTTACTTCTTTCGGCAGTTTAAACCTTTAATTGGTTTCTCGGCTCTTTAAATCAGCTGAAAATAGCTGATCTAATGAGGCTAAAAAATAATTTCCAGGTTGTCTGACCTTTGACCTTAGTGTTAAATTTCCTGAAAATAAAAATATCTGAGTCCAAAGCGAATTTATTTGACTTCCCTTTTCTGTCCTAAAAACTACACCACTCAGCAGTATTTGAAGTAGTAGTCATATCTTGAAGTAAATGTGGAAATACGACATTGTAGAAATACTGTACTTTTATACTTATACTTACGTTTTAAAGTGTTTTAAGTAAAAGTACAAAAATAAGAAATCTTGGTGACAAATTTGAAACAAATCATGCAAAATGGTGAATTCCCAAAATATGATATATACTATTATAGGATTATAAGGTATATATTAATGTATAAATCACTTTTAATGTAGAAGCTGTTACATACCTCCCTCATCATAAAGTTTCCCCTTATTCTACACAGCGAAGTTGTTATCATCTGAATCTCCAAAGCAAACTAGTGAGTAAAGCAGTTGAATATATAACAAGGGCGTAAAGAATGATATCTTTGGCTGTGAAATAAAGTAAAGAAAGAAGCAGAGAAAGAAAAGTATTTAAAAGTGAAGTGAATGTACCTTTTGGGCCTTTCCGGTCTCCCTCTACCTGAACCAGATGTGGAACAATCCCTGCTCACCTTCAGATTTACCTCTTTGCAGGACATGACTGGAGTGAAAGAGTTTAATGCTCACCTGCTGAAGTCCAGGTGTCAACAGAGCCAGAGGACCAGCAGACCAGAGGACAACAGAACCAGAGGACCAGAGGACAACAGAACCAGAGGACCAGCAGACCAGAGGACAACAGAACCAGAGGACCAGAGGACAACAGAACCAGAGGACCAGCAGACCAGAGGACAACAGGACACTTCCTATGGACAGAGAGTTTGTTCAGAGTCAAGCCTTGTTTTTATGACTGAGGGCTGATAAGAGAAGTAGCGGGAAGAGCAGCAGTGAGTCTCTCTCTCTCTCTGCCGCTCGTTTTGTTTGATATTCATCGAAAGTGATCTTTCTCGCGACATCTTGTGGATCAACGTGAGCAGCGCAGCCCGAAGGACTCAGATCTCGCGAGAGTTGAGCCCCGCGGCGCTCTGCTCGCGTTTTACCGCTTCACCAGCAAGCTGCTGAAAAGGTGCTTCCAGTCTCAGAAAGTCTCTCAAACCTGCAGGTGAGAGACGCCGATGAAGCTCGCGTTGTGCTGACATGTTACATCGCGTACACGTTATGTCATATGAAGCCGTTGAGGCTTTTTTGCTGAAGTTTACGCTCGTTTCTCTCGTGTGCGGTTAACCATAGACATATACTGTATGCAGTTAACCATAGACATACATGCGGTTAGTATATTTATACGTGCATGTGTGTATAAATATGTAATTATGTATCTAACGTTATATATCTATATATGTAGTAGTAGTTCTTCTGCTCTATTAAGTTCTCCTCACAAGTTGAAGTTTGGACTAAACTGCAAATATATAATATCAGTCACGATTTGACCTTTGAACTTGCTGGTTATGATTAAAAACCAGACATACTGTTGTGAATGACATAGTTTGTTTACCCGTCATGAGCAGTGATGTTTGTAGGTGTGATTCTGTTTTGTGACCAGCAGGTGGAGCCTCTGCTGGAGTCTCTCCTCAGCGTGACACTGACAGCGTGTCATCATTCCCTCTCTCTGATGGTACGTTGTGGTTGCCCTGGCAGCCAGCAGAGTCACGCTACGTGTGTGTGTGTGTGTGTGTGTGTGTGTGTGTGAGAGAGTGTGTGTGATTGGCACACACACTCACGCAGTCAGGAAGCACTGCTGCTACCAGATAGTGGAGGTACACGGACACACACTTTGAAATGCACCCCGATGAGCATGTTTGCAAGTCCTCTCAAATAGTGTGTGTGTGTGTGTGTGTGTGTGTGTGTGTGTGTGTGTGTGTGTGTGTGTGTGCGTGCCCGGATGAGCAGGATGACAGTGGTGTGTTTCCGTGGCGACTACCCTCTACCTCCACGACCGGACTCAAGTCACTGCTTACCACCAAGAGGAACCGACCACGCACGCTACAGTAAGTGTGTGTGAGTGTGTGTGTGTGTGTGTGTGAGCGTGTGTAAATGTCTCTGTAAAAAGTTGTCTGGAGTGGATTTTTGGCGTTTCATTACTTGCAGGATATTTCGTTTTTGTTGTTTTTGCTTTAATTTGTGCCAAGCGGGCGGGGAGGGGGAGGGGCTTGTCTCCATGGAAACCAACTGAGCCATTTATTGCCGCCATCCTCCGTGCAAGAACTAACCACAGTTTCTGGTCGGTGCTTGTTGTGGAAGTCTCACATTTCTTATCTGATGATTCATCATATTCTGTCTCCACGCGGCGGCTGCGTGAACTCCAAATAAACAGGTTTCCTTTTGACCAGATTGCGACAGATGGACAAAACGAGATGCCGATTGGTAAATAGTCTCAAGTCGTGTTTTGTTATTTCTCGCCGCGAGCCGACAGGTAATTAACTTTTAAAACACTTGTTTTCTGAATGGAGTTTGGCTCCGTCGGTGCTACGCTATGCTAACATTGTGGCAGCTTCATGAGCACCCAAAACAGAGTCACCGAGGCCGAATGGAGCGTATTCAGGGGCCTTGAGGAACCTTTAGACAAGGGTGGTTATTCGTAACCTTCACAATGACGCCATGCAGCAATCACGCCGCACGCTGGATGCATTTTCACTTATAATATGAAGGGTCGGATAAAAGAAGGCAAACTTTATTCATCCTTTCAACCTTGACACAAGCAACGCAGACCAGATCCACTCTTTCATTTGTTACCTTTTACAATAACAGCCGGATATTTGAACCTTATTCACAAGGGAACATTTTTAATTTTTGTTCTTCCATCATGCCGCTGAATAGAAACTCCGGAGCCGTTTCTGGGCGGGACATTACACCATAGAAGGGTTCTGTGCCCTTTATTTCTAAGAGCGAATAAGAGGATTCGTTTTTAAGGATGTGTAACACACACACACACACACACTCACACACACTCAGCTGAGAGAGGAAGTACGCTTTTTTATATTTCAGTTATTGAAATATAATTTGCATATTTCCCATGATGCTAAGTTTTGTTTTTAATCCTGTCGGCCATGACACGGGGAGGAGGAGGAGGAGGAGGAGGAGGAGGAGCAGCAGCAGAGAGACGCTCAGCCGGTGTTTTCAGTCTTTTCAGTCGAGGGAAGGAGACTGAAGCAGGATTTTCATTTGATGGATTAATTTGTCCGGATTCCCAATGTTTCCTGGTTGTCTTCTTCATCTTCTTTGTCTCTTTTAATCGTCTGTAGATCCGTCAGCTTCAACATTCATTTGACTCTCTTGTCCTAAATTCAATAGAATAAGGTGACATCTCCGTGGTGCATTCGGGTGCAGATGTAAAAGTGTTGCATTCAGTGTATTTTGTGACTCTGGCGTTACTCTGATTACTTTTAGTTGTGAACAAGTTACTTTTACTCTGAAGTATCAGCTTTATCAAACTTCATATATGGTATAATTCACAAATCTAGTTACTCTTTGATCAGAAAGTTGTTTTTTATGCTGCAGTTTAAATGATATTTTATGCAATTGAAACCTCTTTGACGTGTTTTTTAGACTTTTTTCAGCGCTCAAATCACAAAATATTGTTCTTTTTGCTATAAGATGGACTTTTATTTTGGTAGGATTCTCTCAACATGCCATTTTTAGCTGTTGAATAAAGGACGAAAGGAGAGTTTTTCGGGGGGGTTTCTATTAGCGGGGATGCAGAGCGGCGTGATGGCTTGCACCAAATGTCTCTGTCCACCAGGAGACAACAGCTCCTCTGCTGCACAGGTAGGGACACACACACAGGGACACACACATGGACACACACATGCACCGTGAGTGTGTGTCTAGGTTTGATGAGGATCAGCATGTAATCTTAAAAGCCTGTTGTTTAGCTCTCAGAGACACATTAGCTCAGAGAGTGTGTGTGTGTGTGTGCGTGTGTGTGTGTGTGTGTGTGTGTGTGTGTGCGTGTTGTTGTCGTTGCTTAAACCTTCAGCCGCAAATGAGGAAATGTGGCAACAGTTTTTGTGGAGTTAGAAGCTTCTGTCCCAACAGAACTTCTGCCCTAAACAACAAGTGTGACTTGTATCATTTATTCATGTAAATGAATACATGTATGAGGAGGTAGTTGTGAGTAATACATAGGAAATAAACACCAGAAACACCAGATAGAGAGAATCTGTGTGATTTGAGTGCTTTTCAGTCGAGTTAATCCACTGATTATCGCCATGGCAACGAGTCTCTGGGAGGGATTGTTGGTCCGTGACCTTGATGATTGTGTGTGTGTGTTGTATTTATTTATTTATTGAGTAATAATGCAGAATATTGATGTGACTTTACATAAAGTTAAATGATTTAGGCAAATGTTTCTTTGAAGATTTGACTCAACTGTTTTTATTATGTTTTCCACCTCATTCATATTAAATAATATAGAAGTAACCTGTCAGTATAAACTATTTAACATGGACACACGGGTTGAACATTAACACATTTTGGCAGTTGGATCGATGTCCTGCAGCTCTAGTGATGAAATAATGATCATATATTCATAATTTCTTGTTTATCACTAAACTCAGTTTAATTGAACACAAACTTGTCCGTCTCCTTCTCTTCCAGAGGAGCTTTCTGGGCTTCACCTCCTTCTCCATCAGAGACCTGCTGGGGTCCAAAGAGCGTCACGTCGGCCCGAGTCTCCGGTAAACACAACATACTCACACAATAATCTATTATTACACCCGTTTATGGTCCCCATGATCCTATCGGCTGTTACAGTGTCCACCGGTCCTCTGGGGTGTGTGAGACGCCGCCTGATTGGACCGTCTGGACGTTATTTTCATGCTAGTTAGCTTTGTCCTGTTAGCAGTTTTAAAGCTAGCTGTTGGTGCAACGTTCTCCCTGATGGAATATCACGCCGAGCTTCATGTATTAAAGGGTGGCGACAAACATCTGCTTCGACGTGTCTTTGAACCAGGACGATGGACGAGGCCGGCGAGGTGAAGGTGTCCCGTCTGCAGGTGGAGGGAGAAACTCCACCCGATTCCCAGGTTTGCTCTCGCTCCGGTCGAACCTGCGTCTCCTGCGGGCGTCTCACTCTTCAGCGTCTCACTCTTCATCTCCACCCTCCAGCGTCCGGCCCTGTGTGACCGTCTCCACGGCTCGATTCACGACAGAGAGAACAGTCCCATGATGAGGGCCGGTGAGACGCCGCTTAGCTTAGCTTAGCTTAGCTTCTAGACGTTGGACTGTATGTTAAAGACGTGTGTGTGTGTGTGTGTGTGTGTGTGTGTGTGTGTGTGTGTGCGCGCAGTGTTGTGCGTCCCGGTGTGTAAGGTGTACCGGTTCCAGACGGAGGATCAAAGATGGCTGCTGGTCCGGGAGCAGATGTCGGAGACGCCGCTCTCCTTCTCTTTGCCCAAACAGCTGCTGAGCGCGCTGATACGCAGCCACGCCAGCAGGTGTGTTTAAAAACGCCTCACTGGCAGAAATGATTGTTATTTTATGTTTTCCTCTACAACATTTCACACAAACGCCTCTTTTAAGATTTTGTATGTGTTGTATTGTGTTTGTGACGGAGACATTCATTCCTTTAGTACCTTTGTCACTAAGAACCCGGATCCCGATTCCCTTCTTCAGGGTCCAGGAAGTGAAGGAGCTCGGTGACCTTTCACCCCGCTGGGACGGGCTCCGCCGTGATGTCATCCGCCACTGCGACCGCCTGATTGGCAGTTACCAGGAAACGCTCGCCGAGCTCGAAAAACTCTCAGGTGCCAATTTAAAGATAATAAAGGAATATTGTATTATTTACTCTAAACACAGACTAAAATAGATACAGACTAGATCCAATATATATTTATATATATATATATAAATTACTTTTGTTCGTTAATATGCTGTAATTCTTCCACTTCTACACATTATATTTGAGCTTAAAATATTTAAGAGTTTGTAATTCACTTTGTTGTGTTGCAGGAAAGAACAATGTTCTTTGTGTCTTTCAGCCTCGTCCTGTTTTAAGTCGAGCAGCAGTAAATCCGACAAACACCTTCAGTTCGTTCCAACAAACCTTCACTCCCAGCGGATGGAGGTCAGCGACCCGGACGCAACTCGTACGTCCAGAGATCATCATTATTATTATTATGTTAATTGCAAAATAAAAAAAGGGAATTCAGAAGTAGTGTTTTGTGCACTTTTATTTAGCAAAGACTTAAAATAATGTTCTTTTTAGCAGCAGTATTCCCTTTACATTAGCAGGTAAATTAAAAATTTAAAAATTAACTTTAAAATGAAAGTATTTCATGAAAAATAATACTTAAAACTATTTGCATCACAGGGCAGGACAGTTTGATCTAGTTTGTTACATTATAACAAGAACCTTTAGAGCAACATTGGAACCGGTTTATACCTTCTTCTTTTATTAAACAACGTAAGAAGCCTCGTGTTATTATTCTCATTTATATGACGACCCCTCTGATTAATAATTCTAATAACACAAGCACTTTAAATTCTGTTTGTAATGTTCTTTATAACTATTTTTTCAACTTTCTTACCATCTTCAGTTCACATTTCCAAATGATTTCATTCTCTTCATCCTAATTTCATCTCTCTCTCTCTCTCTCTCTCTCTCTCTCTCTCTCTCTCCCCAGGCGTGTGGTATGAGGTCATAACGTTCGGGGCTCCAGCTGATCACCATCAGGCCTTCAAACATGGAGGACTGAAGAAGCTTCTCAGTAAACACGCAAACCACAGAGACAGGTTTGTGCGTGTGTGTGTGTCTGTGTCTGTGTGTGTGTGTGTGTGTGTGTGTGTGTGTGTGTGTGTGTGTGTGTGTGTGTGTGTCCTCCATCCGTACTCTCCCTCATCTCTTCTCAAAGGATTAATCTCTGTAATCTCTGCTCTGTCTGGATTAGTGACCCTGCATTGTAGATTTCAATTTCAAATATACACATATATATAATATATATATATATATATATATTATTATTATATATATAATATATATATAATATATATATATATTATATATATCAATCAATCCGTTTCTTTTCACTTCAAAATGCAACAGTGTTTTAAAACTGAAAGGCGTCTATCATAATATGAAACTACTACATTTATTGAATAATTAAAGATACATAAAATCTCCATTTAGCTGATGTTGCTGATAGCGTATTGCTAAAACGGTCCATTATAGTACACTAGTTCCACTCATGATGGTGATGTCCCCCCCCCGTCCCCCCGTCCCCCAGCTGTGTGTCCTACTCGCTGGACGAGAGCTCCAGAGCCAGGGAGCTGCTGGCCAGCGTGGCCCGGCTGCAGCCTCTGGTCTTCGGGCTCGCTGAGGAGCTGCTGTCCGTCTCTCTGGAGCTGAGCGCCGTGCGGCTGCAGCAGGTCCTGGACGGCCTGACCCAACAGGTGAGGGAGGGGGGGGCAGTTAACCCCCAAAACAAGTCCAGTTTAATATTTGTAAAACGCGGAGCCTCCTTTCATTTTTTTGCTTTTTTAAAAAATATTTACACACTTTTACCTCAGACGGAGCGATTTGTCCACGCGCTGAAAGACGAGCTGGTGAGGAGGGCGCTGTCGGACGCCCACGGCAACGGGGCGCTGCCCCAACGCGCCACGACCAGTCGGGAGGGGCGGACATCGCCAGGGCGATGGGACGAAGAGGAATGGGCAAGTGTGTGGGAGACGTTCACTCGCCTCTGAAGGCGTTGGACTTGTTTTTACGTGTGTGTGTGTGTGTGTGTGTGTGCGTGTGCAGGACAGGACCTGGGCGAACGTCGCCGTGAGCCTCAACTGCATCGTCGCCATGGCGGACCGGCTGAGCGGCCGCGAGGCGACGCCCTCGCAGCAGGAGGCCGGTAGGACGCTTGTTTGGTGGGAGGAAACCAGTCTTTACGAAGCAAACGGATCATCTCGTTCTGACTGTTTCATTGATGAGGCGGTGACGTCGTCTCCCCCCTTCAGCCCCCTCCCCCTCCCCCTCCCCCTTCCCCTGGCAGGAGCAGCTGCTCCCCCTGGTGGTCACTCTGAGGGACTGCGTGCGCGAGGCGGTGGAGAAGGCCCGAGCCGCCATGACCTTCGTGCTCCTGCAGGAGGCGGCGGCCACCACCGTGGGTCAGGGACCCGCCCACATCGTCCAGAGGCGCCACGCCGTCTTCAGCCAGGCGGTGAGAGTTCATCCTCTGACATCGTACAGCATGGAAGCGTTCTTCTAAGGTTTCCATCAGCTCCTTGTGTAAAGTCGCCAGAACCTTCTAGCGCCACTCGTGAACATTGAGGTGGTGAAATAGAGAAAAGTGTGCAAAGGAGCTCAGCTACCGCTGTGGAAATGTTGCATCTGTAACAACTCTTTTAACGCTTACTCCTCATCTTATCTCCTCTCACTCCTGATCTTATCTCCTCTCATCTTATCTCCTCTCCTCTTATCTCCTCTCATCTTATCTCCTCTCACTCCTCATCTTATCTCCTCTCACTCCTCATCTTATCTCCTCTCCTCTTATCTCCTCTCATCTTATCTCCTCTCATCTTATCTCCTCCTCAGCTCTCTCATCTTATCATGCTGAAGCTCCTCTTATCTCTCTCCTGCTTATCTCCTTCCTCTTATCTCCTGGTCCTCTTATCTCCTCTCATCTCCTCTCCTCTTATCTCCTCTCCTCTTATCTCCTCTCCTCAGCTCTCGGCGGCGGTGTGTGGGTTCATGCTGAAGCTCTACGGAGGTCTGGAAGATCCCGACCTCCTGCTGCAGCTTCACTCTGTGGGACTCCTGGTCCAGTTTGAGGGCCTGCTCAGCACCTATGGTACATACACACACACACACACACACACACACACGGTGTTAGGTCTCACACGTGTGTGTGTGCGTGTGTCAGGTGAGGAGGTGGGCATGCTGGAGGACATGGAGGTGGCCGTGGCTGACCTCAGCGGCGTGGCGTTCACTGTCACTGAGGCTCCAGGTGAAGAACCGGAGGACCTGGTGCCGGCACTCAGAGGAGCATGGTGGGCTCACACACACACACACACACACACACACACATGCAGCCTCCGCTCAGTGTGTGTGTGTGTGTGTCTGCGCTCAGGGGCGGTTTGGTCGTCGAGGTCCCGTTGCCCCCGGAGACCTTCGGGTCGTTGCCATGGGAGACCAGAGAGGGGCGTTTGATTCGAGTTCACCCGGTTTTCTTCAACATCGGGATCAACCAGCAGCAGAGTCTGGCTGAGAGGTAAAAGTCACCTGGTACACTTCATTATTTATTTATTTATTTATTTATAATCTCTCTCCTCTTATCGTATTATGTCTCCTTTTATCTTAATCCATCTCATTTATATACACAGTTGATTGACTGATTAATCCTGTGGTAACAGAGGATGGTCAGTTTAAAATCTGCCGCTCACAGGTGCTGGTTTGTTTACCTGTTTGTTTGTTTGTTTGTTTGAGGTTCGGGGACAGCTCCCTGCAGGAGAAGGTGAACCAGCAGAGCTGTGAGCGTCTGCGGGCGTACTGCAACGCGCTGACGGACGCCACGCCTCGCACAGGTACGACTCGCTCGCCTCCGTGCCTGCGCCCGATGAGCTGAGCTGAACGCTGCGTCTCCGTCCCTCAGCAGGGAGCCGGCCCCTGGGGGACATGTTGTCCTGTCTGGAGCACAGCCTGGACACCAAGAAGAGGAAGAACGTGGGGGTTCTTTGGACCGCCGCGTCGGTGGGATGCTCCACAGCACATCACTATACACCTCAGTTACACATCAAGCTGAGTATTTTAGCTTAGCATCTAGCCGCTAAAGAGACCTTTGTCTAAGCAGGAGGAGGAGAACAAACCTGGAGCTGAAAGAGGAGAGAAGGTCTCTCACTCAGCTTCAGATGAGATGATGGTGTGTCTCTTTGGACTGGATGCTAAAGGTGTGTGTGTGTGTGTGTGTGTGTGTGTGTTTTGAGGTGTGTCGCGAGGTGCACGGCGTGCGTCTGACCAGCTGTAAGAGCGCCAAGGACCGCACGGCCATGTCAGTGACCCTGGAGCAGTGTGCGCTGCTGAGGGAGCGACACTCGCTCGGCCGGCAGCAGTTCGGCGTCGCACTCGACTGCATGAGGAGGTTTGTGTAAATAAAACGCACAACTTGCACTTCCTGTCGTTCACTTCACTTCCTCCTTTGGTTTTCCTTTTTTTTCCTCCTTTGGTTCAATCTTTTCTTACTAGAACTTCATCATCCTTTGTTTTCTTTATTTTCTTCTCTTGGTCTCCCTCCATTGCACACACACACACACACACACACACACACACACAACCTAACCCCTCCAGGTCTCGTCGGTACTGGGGGCAGATATCCGGCTGTTACCCCCAGTCGGGGGACCACGGCTGTGGGAAGCGCCCCCCTGACCTCCGGGGCTCCCTGGTTCCGCGGTGCCTGTCGCCTGAGGCCCCCGGACGCCACCTGTACCCGGTGGTCTTCCTCCTGGTGTCCTCCCACCTGCTGGTCCTCTGGCTCATCCTCAGCCTGGTGGTCCTGCTGGCCAGAGACCAGTAGGCCCGGCGCCGGAGCGCCGGGAGCATGGGTTTATTTGTCCTCACGCAGAAACACGTACTTTTATCAGAAATCTTCTTCCAGCCATATTTTCAGTGAGGTTTGTTCATTAAAAAAGACACAGGTTTTTGTTTACTGGGAAATGTTTATTTGTTCATATTTTTGTGATGTTTTTTTTTTTTTTCACATATGTCTGCTTATTTTCTGGTGTTTATGACTGATGAAGCAGCAGCTAACGCTGTGATGCTTCTGTGTGTGTGTGTGTGTGTGTGTGTGTGTGTGTGTGTGTGTGTGTGTGTGTGTGTGTGTGTGTGTGTGTGTGTGTGTGTGCGCAGGGACGGGTGCAGGATGGACAACGTGCAGAAGAACGTGGGCAGCAGGAAGTTTGCCTTCAGCGGCGTTCAGCTGCTCACTTTCCCCAGACTGTACCGACCTCCAGACGGCAGCTTCGGATAAAACACCCATGGTTGTTTTTATTCTGTGTACAGATTTGTTGTTGTTTTTTCTTAAGATTGATTGTTTCATACTGTGAGTGTCATTGTTTTAATGGTAACATGTTTCACTAATAAAGAAATACTTTATTTATTTCCAACAAACGTCTTAAACCAAATTTTTGTCAGAAATAAGCTGATGGCATGTGATTAAATAGACACTTGAAGAAAACAAACTATATTTAAATATAATATTCCTCAACAATATAGCACTGTATCATTAGTACTTTCTCTTTACATACAGTACATTTTGCTGGTAAAACAAGGCGTTTTTTAATCTATAATGGAGTATATATTTTGGAATGTGGTATTTCTACTTCCACTGAGGTAAATGATCCAAATAACTTGGATGTGTAGTTGTAAGGTAACAACTGTCTTCCGGGCCGCCAGGCGGCGCTGCGTCAAGTCCGGCGCATTCACACAAGTAGTTAAATGCTCTTCAAAATAAAAGAGAACGGATTTTATTTATCGAGTTCAACGCATTAATAGGAATGAGGTACGACAGGCTTTTATAAAGAAAGGTTTTCTTATTACAACGTGAGTCACAAAAGCTTTATTTTAGCAAAACAAGCTCTTTGCGAGAAGAGAATCGGCTTTTATTTCTTTGTAAAGTCGCCGGAAGTCTGACGCCCCATTAGCGCGAGCTTACCAGCGGTCCGCTCAGGCCCAGTGAAAACAAAGCAGCGGTGGTCCTGATGCGTTTGTAAACATCCCAAAAAAAGACAACCGGTAACTTTATAACAAAGTCAATCCCCCGCCGGGGGGTCCGTCGTTATCGCATCGGCCTAACGGGCGGCTTTCGTCCCGGGGCCGTTGATGCTCTCTGCTCCCGTGGGTGTTGTTGTGTTCTCGGTGACGGTTGATAATGGAGACGGCTAACGGGCACCCGAAGCTAACGCTATGTAGCCTGCGAGCGGCGGAGGGCCGCGGCTGAAATCACCGGAGAAAGGCGACAAAGAGCAGTGGGCGGTGAAAGCTAAAGGCACGCAGGTTTAACTCCCCGTTCGGCGGCATGGCGGAGTAGGCGTCCGCGGCCGGTCGGGACTCGCTCCCCGTCGCCATGGCGCCGGGCTCGCTGGTGGCGGCCTGCCGCAGCCTGGCCCTCTCTACGTGGCTGCTCTCCTTCTGCTTCGTCCACCTGCTGTGCCTGGACTTCACCGTGGCCGAGCGGGAGGAGTGGTACACCGCCTTCGTCAACATCACCTACGTGGACCCCGCCACGTCGGAGCTGCGCACCGAGAAGACGGAGTGCGGCCGCTACGGGGAGCACTCGCCGAAGCGCGACGCCAAGGGGATGGCGGCGCTGCCGGTGGCGCCGCTCGACCGGCAGGCCTGCGACCCCAACGGCCGGTTCGCGGTGCCCGCGCAGGCCGGCGCCTGGGTGGCGCTGGTCGCCGGGGGCAACTGCACCTACGAGGACAAGATCCGCCACGCCACGGCCCAAAACGCCTCGGCGGTGGTCGTCTTCAACGTGGGCTCCTCCGTCGTCAACGAGACCATCACGATGGCTCATCCGGGTACCGTGAGACTCCTTACGCGTTACACTGCGATCAGTGGTTTTGTCTTCAGGACACACATACGTGTGTCGTGTGACTGGGGGACATGCAACTAAAAGCCCAGAGACATATTTGTAAGCAGCAGTAGCAATAATCAGGAAACATTGATTACCGACACATAAGAACATTTGAACAGTCAGTCAGTGGGTCTGTGTGTGTGGGGGGGTCATGGTCCTGAATCACATCCTCTTTTCTTCTGCTTCCTGGGTCTGACATGGACACGTTCTATGAATCTGATCTGATCGAATGTGACTCCCGATGCGATTATCAGCCCCTTTTTAAATGCTGTTTTGATTACCTGTCAGTCTGCTGGTTGCCTCCTGCGTCAACAACCGTATTCTAAACCGACTAAAGTCATGAAGTCGTCTGCCTGTGGCTCTGGAAATCACTTTATCGAGTTCCCGCTGACCTCTGTCTGTTGGCGTGATCACAAAGGAGGAGGAATGTGGGGACACAGCGGGTCGAAAGCTTTAACCGTAGACATCAGTGTGAGAGGAGACGCAGCGTCCTCTGATCCTTCTACCAATGACTACAATCATCCCCGGCCTCGTTATGTAACATAAGTAGTAGTGGTGGAATAATTCTGCTCTCTTACGTAATCTGGTTTGGACGCCACTCGTCGTCACCACGCCGGGGTTACGGTTTATTTTTAGAGCGCTTCCCTGTCCAGTGGGCGTAGTGATGACACGATATCCAAGCTGAATATGATGAGTTTGATTATTGGTTAACGGGGGGCAACACTTTGCAGCTCTTTACTGTTTGGTGCATTTTAAAGACAGGAAGTGCTGCTTCAACCCAGATGCACAATTCTAATGAAACCGTGTTTAGATGAGACGCTTTGTTGACGGGCCGAGCGTTTCCTCGTCTCCCCCCCCCCCTCCCCCCCAGGTACGGGCGAGGTGGTCGCCATCATGATCCCGGAGCCCAAAGGCCGCGAGGTGGCCGCCCTGCTGGAGCGCAACGTGGCGGTCACCATGACGATCACCATCGGGACCAGGAACCTGCAGAAGTACGTGAGCAGGACGTCGGTGGTGTTCGTGTCCATCTCCTTCATCGTGCTGATGATCATCTCGCTGGCCTGGCTCGTCTTCTACTACATCCAGAGGTTCCGCTACGCCAACGCCCGAGACCGCAACCAGGTGAGCGCCGGCTCGCGGCCTCCGCGGGGTTCGCCTCGGTCATCGGGGGTTAGGGCGGCATTTCTGCAGACAGCCGCTCGTGTGTGTGTTCAGTACGGAAACAGAAACGTTAAGCAGATTAAGATGATTTATTTATTCATCTCTCTCCTCACAGCGTCGCCTCGGCGACGCGGCGAAGAAGGCCATCAGCAAGCTGCAGGTGCGCACCATCAGGAAGGGCGACCAGGAGACCGAGGCCGACTTCGACAACTGTGCCGTCTGCATCGAGGGCTACAAGGCCAACGACGTGGTGCGCATCCTGCCCTGCAGGTACACACACACGAACACACACACACACACACGGGGGAACAGGAAGCGGATGTTCAACCGTTAAAAGGACTAATACAGTGCAATGTCTTGCTTTGGACAGCTTGTTTTAAAAAAAATAATTAAATAATTTTCAAAGTAAATGGGATCCCTTTGAAGAAGCTGCTGATGAATATTCCTGATGTATTCATTGTAATTAGTTTATTCAGAAGTGGTGTTGTTGTTGTTCTCTGCAGACACCTGTTTCATAAGAGCTGCGTGGACCCGTGGCTGCTGGACCACCGAACATGTCCAATGTGCAAGATGAACATCCTCAAAGCCCTCGGCATCGCTGTGAGTCCATCACAGCCTTGATTTGGTGACGCGTTGAAGGGCTTCAACAAGCAGAGCAATGGATTCACTGCTTTAATACTGAGAACAAACCAAATGTTACTTCTGTTTGTCCAAAAAAGGAAAAGTCTTAACAATGGAAAAGGATTGTGGCAGATCATTTTTAAAAAGGTTTATATCTCCTTGATTTATTCCCTCAGTAAACACGAGTTTATGGTCTAAATCTCTAGTTTCAAGTCTTCAATACAGCATGATGTTCATTAAATTAGGGTCCATTTAAAGTCAAACAGGCCGTAAAGCAGTGGATGCTTTAGAGGCGGGGCTAAGCATTGACTGACAGGTCTATAATAGACCATAAAGCAGTGGATACTTTGGGGCGGGGCTAAGCATTGACTGACAGGTCTATAATAGACCATAAAGCAGTGGATACTTTGGGGTGGGGCTAAGCATTGACTGACAGGTCTATAATAGACCATAAAGCAGTGGATGCTTTGGGGCGGGGCTAAGCATTGGTTGACAGGTCTATAATAGACCATAAAGCAGGGGATGCTTTGGGGTGGGGCTAAGAATTGATTGACAGGTCTATAATAGACCATAAAGCAGTGGATACTTTGGGGCGGGGCTAAGCATTGACTGACAGGTCTATAATAGACCATAAAGCAGTGGATGCTTTGGGGTGGGGCTAAGCATTGACTGACAGGTCTATAATAGACCATAAAGCAGTGGATGCTTTGGGGCGGGGCTAAGCATTGGTTGACAGGTCTATAATAGACCATAAAGCAGTGGATACTTTGGGGCGGGGCTAAGCATTGACTGACAGGTCTATAATAGACCATAAAGCAGGGGATGCTTTGGGGTGGGGCTAAGCATTGACTGACAGGTCTATAATAGACCATAAAGCAGGGGATGCTTTGGGGTGGGGCTAAGCATTGATTGACAGGTCTATAATAGACCATAAAGCAGTGGATACTTTGGGGTGGGGCTAAGCATTGACTGACAGGTCTATAATAGACCATAAAGCAGGGGATGCTTTGTGGCGGTGCTACACGCTAATTAAACTGCACCATTGCCCCTGCAGCTGAACGCCGACTGCCTGGACGACCTGCCGCTGGACTACGACCTGCCGCTGGGCGGTGTAGGCGGAGTGGGCGGAGTCGGGGCCCTGGCGCTGGAGGCCAGCGACGGCACGCTGAGCGAGGGCGGCTCCTCCGTGGTGCTGGATCCCGGTGTGCGGCGGGTGGGACTCCCTCAGGACTACCAGGACCCCGACACCCTGAGGGACAGCCCGTTGACGGCCACCACAGACACACACACAGGTAGCGCACACGCACACACACACACACACACACACAGACACGTACCCGAGTACCCATGTGCTGCACCAAGTGGGGTTTACGAGGCAAAACTCACATTAAACTTTGTTTTATTGGATCTTTTGTTACAGTAAACCAGGTATTTTTGCTTCATGGATTCAGAAGGGCACAAAAATACAAATGAAAGCATTTCTCTAATAATTTATTTTTTTACCCCCCAGGTGAACTTCAGCCGATGACCAGCAGCACCTCGGTGGCATCCTTGGTCATCACTGTGGAAACGGGTCTCTCAGACGAGGAGGGGTCCATAGATCCGTGTCAGATGGGGGACAAGTCCTGAGAGGAGACCAACAGTACTGAACCTGAGCCCCCCCTCTAAACGGACAAATCGGGTTCAGGATTTTTACGTACTCGAGTGGACCTGAAGCTCTGGTGAACGACCCAACTGAAACCAACCCCAGGACCTGGTTCTAGTGTTTCTCTTTGGACCTGTGAGACACTGAGCCAAACTAAACTACCTTCTCTGCACCCCGGCAATGGGGCTCGAGACCAGCTCAAAACCAGGACCTAGACCCTGGGGGATTTGCACATGGATTCATGTTGGCTCAAGGTGTGTGTTGGTTTTGCTCTGGACTTCAGGGTGTGACTTCATGATTGGTCTGCGGACTCTTTGCGAGATTGGATCCAGGACGTGTTCTCACAAGACTCGGGTCTTACTCTCAGTTCTACCGGGATGTAGGTTAGTCCACCTTTCTGGTTCTAGAAGTAGACTCCCTTACCTGTTCTGGTTCCAACCCACAGCGACAGAAACATCTACTCCAAAAATTGTGGACTTTTGTCTCCTGATTTTGATGGTTGAATGGGATTCAAACTGGGTCTCCTGAAGCTACATGCAACCCGTGAGAACATGAGGATGATCATGTGTTTCCTGGTCCTTCAAGGCACAACAAACTAAACCAGATCTGCTGGAGACTTGCTCACTTTCGGTCCTGGTCTGGGTTCCCTAGAGGAGGCGATAACCAAGTTCTCATTTTCTCTTTCTGCCTGGGTTTGTGTGTTTTCTGGTGTTTGTTAAAGCGGTGGACTCTGTACTACGCACAGTGTTTCTAGTATCTTTAAAGGCTCCTTTATCTCTAGAGTACACTGGTACTGACAGTATTCACTTTGGGTTCCCTCTGTGCGTCTCGGAGAACAGGTTATGATATAAAGTCACTGAAGCACTACAGTGTTCCTGTATTTACACTTTTTTTAGAATCGTAGTGTTGCGCCAATATTAAACGCTTCTATCAATGTACGTTTTTGTTAGCTTTACATTTGAAGCCGCCTCTCCGCAATGCTAGCGATGTACGTAGCGATCGCTCACACCACCGAGAGGAGGACAAATAAAGTCCACTCAATGCCGTCAAGTGTTAGTCGAGATTTCAGTTTGAGCCTCTACGTGTAAAATAAGGCTCCACCAGCTGCTTCGGATCGTTGGACGGAAGCCGCGTTGGAGCGTCATACCGCGGAACTTCCCGGACTGCCAGAGGGACGTTTGCGAGTTCGGCAACAAACCAGAAAATCCTCCGAATGGTTGAAGGCCAGATTGACGGATCGGACGCCGTAGTCGGGCGATACAGTCGGGTCGTCATTGTGCAATGTAGTCGGGCCTCGTAATCGACCGCTCTGATTCATCGTAAGTAGCAATCAGAAGCTGTAATCGGGCAAAGTCGGGCTTCATGGTGGTGTTCTGGTGCCCTGTAACCGGGCAATAGGTCCTAATCCGGCATTGTGTTCTGCAGTTTTGGGTAAAGCGTTGAAAGCCGTGACGTAGGAACCCTGTTGTTGGCGTGGCCTTGTTTGTTTCATCGTCCCACCACCACGGCCTCATGCTGCCTTTTAGTAAAAACCCTTTAACCTTTTGAACCCTGACAATCAAGAACCGACCATCACTCACTAGTCCGGCATTTCTCCTCCGATCTTTAGCGAAACCTAATATGTGGTTAACTCCGCGTAGAGAATGTGTCCTTGCCTCAAGTGAAGGAGTTCAGGTACTTGGGGTCTTGTTTGTCAGTGAGGGGGAGATGGAGTGTGTTGCACTCGCTTTACCACATCGTTGAGACGAAAAGAGAAGACAAAGCTCCCAATCTACCTTTGGTCACGACGGATGGGTCATGACCAAAAGAACTAGGTCACAGGTACAAGCGGCCCAAATGGGTTCCCTTAGGAGGGGGGCTGGCGTCTCCCTTTGAGATAGTGGGAGGGGCTCTCCTTTAGGGCAAAGGAGCCAGTTGAGCGGGTTGGGGCATCTGGTGAGGCGGGAGGATGGACCTCCCCAGGGCTGGCTGGGAAGAAGACCCAGGCCGATGTTGAGGGATCTGGGAACGCCTTTGGAAGCCCTCAAAGCTGCTAGATGTGGCCCAAAAGGGACGTTTGTTTGTGCCCTGCTGAGACGTGGAAGTCCTCTGTGAGACGTGGACTTAATTCGCATGCTCCCCTGCTTCAGTGAGCATGTGAATTTAAACTAAACGCGTATGTTCCCCACGGCGCCATGAGAGATACAGATTGTCGTCTATTTTGATAACAGAGGAGACGTTTTTATTTTTGTAACAAAGACACCGAGCAGCAACGACTGAATTCCTTCTAAGTTACCAAGTTCACTTGTTAAAGGTGGAGAACCAACGCTGTGGTGTGTAGAGAACAATGAATAAGTAGGATCAGGATCCTTTTTATCTTGTTCCTCTGGTAGAGACTGAGGCTGGTCTGGCATGGACCCCCCCCTCCACCCAAAGTACCGTAGCGTATCCGAAGCCAAGTTTTAAAGTTTGCTATGTGCGTCAGCGTTTAATGTATCTGTTAATAAGTCATTAGACAGTATACTTTTCAAAGTGGAACCAATGTTTTTCTTTGCTGTGTTCCCATTGTCCGTTGACTGAACGGACCCCCGTGTCACTGCCAGTAATGACGTCCGGTTGGTTTCTCCCGGTCCCGTCTCTTCTCGCGGCCCCTTGGCTGTTTTCATTGGTTGCTTGGCCTCTTTTTGTCGATGTACTTTAACTCCTCTGGAAGGTTCTGGAAAACAACAACTCCACTGTCTATTGTCCTCGTTGCTGTTCCTTCGTTCCCTACTTTTAAACTCCCATTTTTACTTGTTTTCCATCAAGATATACATGTTTCTAAAAAAAAAAAAAAAGCTAAAAATTGTGGCAAATTTGTGTGAATAGGATTGAGAAAAGCATCTGGAAGATGTTTCCTTGTCCAGATTAAACTTCTGTGATCAACTGCCAAATATTGTGCCACGATTTGTAGTTTGTGTCAATCGCTAGTTGTGTAATTGTACTGGGATTGTACATTTTGACCGTACTTATCTTTTTTTTTATCTGCGCAGCGCTGACTTTTATTTTTTACTTGACACAAAGCGGCAAAAGGAGAAAAGGTTTCCAGATCCCTCCAGAGACGCCGTGCAAGTCGAGACCATCCCGTGCATCTCCAGCCTCTGCTACCATGACAACAGGGTGTGATGAAGTGTGTGTGTGTGTGTCTTTCTAGGATGTGTGTGTGGTAGTCCTAGACACGCAAACACAAAGTTCACACACACACACACGTGTAAATATGAGGCGGCGGCGTGACGCCATGTTGTTTCTGTGTTTCAATTGTTGCACGTGTTCTCATTCAGGACAGAATTTAAATAAAAATGTGAATTCAAGTTTTGGTTTGTCATCTTTAAAACTTGGTTGGGATTTGTACTGTTTTTTTTCCCCAAATAATGAAAATGTTATTACAGTCGAACAATTCTGCTTGTCTGTACTTTATAAACCTCTGGGTTTGTTTTCTTAGTGAAAATATATATTTTCCGAAACCAATGATTTACAGCTAAATTTCCGGCATCTGGTGGTCCTAACATCCAATCAGGACGCCGTAACAATACTTTAAAATGTATGTAAGAGGTGAAGAAAGTACAACCGGATAACGACATAACCCAAAATGATCACGTTGGTTTGTTCTTTTTTTTATTGTGTAACCCGGATAAAACACCACACTTTAGTGTGAAGCTTAGTGAAGAACATACAATGATTGAAAGATTGAGGACACAAAAGTTACACAAACGTGTCACTAAAGCGCCACGGAACGTCTACATCAAGTACTGATTATCTCCATTAGTAACAAACCTCTAGCAGGAAGCTGTGAACCAACTGAACATCTCTATATTACATTAGTATGTTAACAGATTGGTGACCAACGCTAACATTAGCATAGAACGGTAGCCCGCTCGCTACAGTCCGCTGTGCTAATTTTAACGTTAGCATGTAACAGCACGGTAGCCCGCTCGCTACCCTCTGCTGTGCTAGCGGTAACGTTAGCATGTAACGAAGTGGTCACCCGCCTGCTACAGTGACATTAGCACGGTTAAATGAAAGTATCACGTCTAAAGGAGTTTTAATGGTGGTCTTTTTTTAAGTTAATGCTACAGCAAATGTTACAAATTGAAGCTAATTAAAGTTAGCTAAAAAAACGTTTGATTTTTACTTATTTGGTAAAAAAATGTTAGATACAATTTTGACTTGTGATTTACGATTGCATCTTGTGGTTATGATTGTGGAACCAGAATATAATATATTAAGTATTTAAGAATTGTAACTTATTTTAACTAATGATGTTTTCTCATAGTATTTAATGTAGAACCTCTTTAGGGGGGCAGGTTTGGGGCTACTAGTCTTCTGTAGCTGCACTTTGGGGGTTTGTTAGGTGTAGAAACCGGAAGTGAAATTAAATATTCTTTGAGTTTTTGTATTGACTCAGTTTCCATTTTCTCCGAGCTCCTTTTCATTTGTAATGGTCTGAAAACAGAGAGGAAATGTTTTGCGGGTCAGAAGTGAGTAAACGTGAGTAAACGGCAGGTTGATGTTTAAAATAACATTTTACCTCCAGACTTCATTGTGTGAAAGAGTTGGAGCTGTAAAGAAAGGAATAAGGGAACAATTTCAGATAAATTAAACTTGCTCTCTGGATGCCATAATGAGATATAGTTCTTATTTATTTACCTCCCGGTTTCTCTTCTGGCTTCAGCGAACTTGTGTCTCAACAGGAAAGAGGCCACAGCGTCGGCCACCTGAGCAAATATTCAGTTTTCTCAATTTAAGAAATTCTAACTAACTAAATTTCATTAATTAATCTGCATCATCATGTATCTGGAATGGCGTTTTATCCTAAATGCACTAAAAAAGACTAAATGTCAAATATGTCATCTTAGCATTTTACTACAGAAAGTGGTGAGTAAAGTATCAATTTCAGAATATATATATTATATTCAGAATTTATTTGTATGTAGTAATAGTTTTCTTACTTTTTCTGGCCTGTTTTCCTGCACTGCGTGTCCACAAGGGGGCAGCACCTGCATCATGAATCTACCTGGAGACACAGCAGGAGACGCGTAAACACACGCACACATCCCTCTGATGCTGGTTAACCACACACACACACACACACACACACACACACACACACACACACACACACGCACACACACACTCTCCTGGGCTGTCACTTCCAGCTTGGTTGTTGACTGACAGGAGCAGCTGCCTCTGGAGAGGATCTGCCGCCTCAAGATGTGTGTGTGTGTGTGTGTGTCTGTGTACACCTGAGTGTGAGTGTGTGTGTGTGAGTCCTCAGAGAGGTCTGTGCAGCAGTGAAGCCGCCCACCACCTTTACCTCACAGTTATTGTGGAAACACAGTGTGAAAAGAATGTCAAGTATTCCCAGTACCAGAGTGTCTCTCTGCAAGTGGCATTTTGTCTCTACGAGACTACATTTCCCATCAGCCCCAGTTACCCAGTAACAGAATATTAAGGGTGATAGTTGTCTTTTTTTGTTTGTTCTCGCTTTGTCCTGATGGAAAGTAAAGGAAGAAGTAGTCAGATAATTGACTTTAGTGAAAGTACCAATAGTGAAAATACTACTTTTAATAAGAGCTGTACTGAAGTAAAACCCAGGTCACATTAGACTACTTGCTGAGCATCCCTCACTTCTCTCTTCCATTTGTTACAAAGTACTTCCAGTAATCTAGTCAGTAGTCAGCGTCTCACCTTGCATCTGCCCAATGGTCAGATTTCTATCCAGCCGGTCGATTCCTGCAAACAGAAGCGGCTTACTGCTTATTATTAATATAAAAAAAAAAACATTTTTAAAGGCTAAATATATGAAAATGTAGAACTTTTGCCATAAAAAGGATCTTTCCAAAAACCCACCGGCCAATAGCAGGAGTTTGGGCAGGTTGCAAGCCAGGAAGAGGTTGGAGGTTCCTCTAAACCAGCCGTCCCAATACTTCTCTGACTTGGAGAGGTCTATGCGCCACACGTAGACCACCTGACCCTGACAGACACGCAACCATCAATCATCTCCATGGCAACACAGCCAAAGACAACTTAATGAATTTAGTGGTTGAAAGAAGGCGGATGAATATAAGTCAATGGATTCACATAAAGTACTTTGATGTGCGAGTGTGTTTCGTTTTTTGGGGGATTAATGAAAGTCAACGGAAGTAATGTTTGTGTTAGTATGTGTAATTGGTTGCCAATGTGAATGGCATGTTTGTGTATAAGCATTTGTGTGTTTACTTTTAATAGTGCGTTTGAATGTGTTCATAATGAATGTAAGTCAATGGAAAGGCTTAAGGTCTCCCATCACTTACATCATCCTACTTTGGTTATAAAGATATGTTACATTCTTGAAAGCATAGAACACATCACACACAGGCTGACGTCATGGTTACTAGATGTGAAAGCTGATTACTTGATAATAAATGCAAGTCAATGACACACACAGACAGGCATTAACAAAGCAAGTAACATACGTCTCTTCTTTACCCACAGTGCTCTAGTTTATTATACCGGGCGCTTCGCTGAGGTTTACCTCCGAGGTGGCGTTTTCTTTCTCGCCGCTGTGATCGCGGGACTCTGCGTTGTGCTCGACGACCTCGTCGGTCACCGGGCCGGGCTTCTCCGTCGGGCCGGGCTTCTCCGCCAGGCTGGCCTTCTCCATCGCCTCAGCTTCCTCCACCCCACATCTCAACAGATGGCAAGTGAAAGAAGATAAAAGTCACCAGGAAATGATCCACTTTTTTAATATTTTCCTAGTTTTTCCATCATTCATAATCTACTTTGTATTGAAAAAACATGATAAAGCATCAGCCAATCAACATGGAGGTCCCTCCTCTAACGGGCCAATCAGAGCCAGCCTACCTCTTGATCTGACCAACCATGGAGACTCGGGCTGATTCCAGGTTGGTAATTTGCCCGCTACCGACGCTGAAAGCAGGAAAGCAGTTCTGTTAGCGATTGACTGTGAGCAGCTTTAAGCGCAGAGGTGTTTCTGGACTTAACAATACATTTAAAATGGTAAAATGCAGGTCTTTAGCTAGAGAATTGGTCTTAACGCTGTTCTTAATTGTTTATAACGCTCCTTTCTTTATGTTTGGATGTTTTAAATGTTTTTATGTGAAGTACTTTGAATTGCCCTGTTGTTGAAATATGCTACAAATAAGATTGCTTTGCGTTCTGTTTGTCTCCGGCGGATCGGGACAACGTCAGCTACAGTTACCGCCAAAATTAGCCAATGGCGGAATACGCAGAAGTAAAACTATTTTTTACATTGGATCAAACGTTGCTGTATCGAGTTCTCTTTATACGTCAATGTCAAAAAACAAAATGGCGACGGCCGAAATATCAAAGTTAAGGCTTCAAAACTGACCAATGGGTGACGCCCAGAATAAGTACGCCCGCCTCCTTCATGCAGTCTGTTAGCATGACGTAGTCAGATCCAGCGTCTGCAGTGTTTCACGGTTAACTGAACTGTAGCTGCTATTGCTAACAGTTTATTTTGCCAAGTCAGCTGCTCAGTTTTTCCTCTCTTGGGTTTTTGTTTGGCAGCTGGCACACGGCATTAGGCGCATTTTACTTTTTTACTTTTTTCGATCAGCTAGATGTTCCGGCCATTGGAGAGATGCATACGTGTGGTGGAGCTCTAATACTCGCCTCCACTCTATAGCGTGGTCCATGGACTTGAAGGACTTGGGTCTTCCTTTCAGAAAGGTCTGCATGTTGTGGAGGGCCTCCGTCGCGCTGCCTGCGGCGGGAAAAGACGACGAGTGAGGAAGATACTCGTGAACATGGCAAACTTTTAAAAAAGTGAACTCTCACCTTCCACCACGTCTATCGCCACCAGGCCCACGGTGCTCGGCAGCAGCATGTTGCTGGCTGCATGCACCGCGATGGCCCCGCCTACACCGTGGCCAATCAAGACAATGGGGGGAGGGGTCTGACCGTAGCAGGCTCCGATCACATTGGCTACATCACTGAGGGGGGGCGGGGCAAACGGTATCAGATGGTTGTAATGGCGCGTTTGGTTGTGTAGTTGTGCTGTGTTTGTGCATCGGGTGCTGTTACCTGGACATGGCGTGAGTAGAGTAGTCGTCTGATTGGCGGACCAAGGTTCCACCTTAACAGAGATTTTATTTAGATTGTATCCTCGTTGTAATGCAACTCAAATTCAACCAGGAATCACTGAAGCCAGACAAAATCTATAATTTAATGTCAAAGCAAGGGGACAGTCCCTATTTATTGAGGAGCAGGTTATTTAAGTAATTTAACAAAAAAGTAAAGTAAATATATTTGTTTTCGTGCAAACCGTGGCGGTTCTAGACCATTTTAAAAGGGGGCCCAGGTTGGTGGCAAATGCAATTTTTAAGCACTAAATATATAAAGCACAACACAACTACTAAAATTCAACACCATCCTTTTATGTTTGTTTCTTAATAGACATAAAACAAAACAACATGACACAATATCGTAATGGTAAATTGCATGTACGTTGGAACCATTATTCACATCTCCTGTGATCTATTTCTGTTGCCTCACCGTGACCCCGGAGATCCATGGCGAGGACCCGGCAGGTCACTCTGCTGGCGATCGCCGTCTGCAACGCAGAGAACCAGGTTGTGACCTGGACTCAGAATGCAGAAGCCGGCAGCAACGGATGGTCTGGCTTCGAAGGGACCCGGTACCAGGTACTCACGGTGAAGACAGCCCAGGACAGAGCCGAGTGGCCTCCGCCGTGAAGCAGAACCAGCAGCGGCCCGTCGTGTCCGGCCTTGTAGATCCTGTAGACGTCCCCGTCGTCGGCCGTCCCCACTCTCACGTCCTCCATCTGGTCAAAATACTCCCGCCACGACACCGGAGAGTAGTCCGGCTTCCCGCCAAACTCCCTGTTTGACATGCAGGCACACAGAAGCACGAGGATGTGCACTTCTCGTAAGAATACAGACATTTCTCTATGTAGGAATCTACTGAAGAAGAATAGCTAGTTTAGCTAGCTAAATGCTACTTTGGCCAGCCTGCAAGATCTCTGTTAGCTAGGCTAACACCGCTCGTTTTCTGAGGCTAACTAGCTAAACCATAACTGCGAGTGGCTGTTGGCATAATGCTCTTTGAGCGCTATGAAATCCAAGTATTCCAG
Source organism: Gasterosteus nipponicus (assembly GCA_014132575.2). Taxonomy (NCBI): domain Eukaryota; kingdom Metazoa; phylum Chordata; class Actinopteri; order Perciformes; family Gasterosteidae; genus Gasterosteus; species Gasterosteus nipponicus. The sequence continues at coordinate 1,110,001 of BMAF01000003.1, read as the reverse complement.
GAGACTGTAACTGTTTCCATATAAACCAACAACGACGGCGTTCTTGTGATGAGGTTGTGTGGTGGATCCTTCAAGAACCAGTTGAGCAGATGAGCTAAATGCCAATTTGGCCGTAATTATTAGAAGTCATTAGATTGTTTTTGAGTTGGTAGCAGAGCAGGATTTTACCTTCTTTCTGTTGATTTTAATAAACATTGATCTAGACTTCTCTCTTAAAATTTGTTTTGAATTTCTATATTAAAGAGGATTGTAACTTCTTTAATATAAACAAGGAGCTAGCAGCTAATATTGTAGATTCTGTTATGTGGCCGGCTAATAAATCACCAGCTTTTCCTTCTAAGAAAGAAAAAGCATCGTCAGCTAGGCTAACTAGCAAACCCTTAATTGTTTGTAGAGTATATTCGTCCCCTTGTGTGAATAAACATCAATCTGGTGTGTCTCTGCTAGCTTCTTTAAATGAACTAGCTGCTCCGGAGGTCTGTGGATGACGCAGCTTTTCCTTCCAGAACAAGTTGTAGTACATTAGCTCAAGTTTCCTCTCCATCACGTCTTCCGGCTTTGCAGACCTAGTGAACAAACAACATAAAACGTCCAAGTTCAGCGTCAAAACTTTTCTAAATCTGAGTGATTAAAAGTAAGAAAGGTAGAACATTATTTTAATTTATAATGTTATTTAGTTTAATAGAAAAATAAAAAGAGAAATCATTGCTAAAGAAACTGTAACTTTAGATTTACGATAACTCAATATTTACGGTTCAACTCGGTTCAATTTACGGCTCAATTCCTTCTGCACTTAAAGTATGAATTATTTAAAACTATTTCACATGAAGATGAATCTGCTGTTTTTCTGGAAAAATAGGAATAATTGAAAGACTAGAACTAAAAACATTATATTATATTATATTATTATAGCATATTGGTCGTGGCTTTACATCAAAACATGACAATGTAAATCTACATTGCTGGTGCTGCATTCATAATCATATTCATGCTTCAATCTGCTTATAAACTGAGTCTCTTCCACTTGTGAGGGCAGTTACTCATTTTAAAATGTTTCTCAGAAGTTACATAGAAGTGACTTACTGCTCGGTATCGAAGCTCTCCTCCAACATGCTGCGTCTCGGCAGGAAACACTGGTTATCTTTTCAATGTGTATTTCTGTGAATTGTGCGTCTTTGAGGCAATTAAGCAAGTTTCCCTTGAAAAGCAGCTTCCTGTCCGCTTAGTCTCAAATCCATCAACCAAATAGGAGCACTGAGAGCCTCTATGAGAATTAACAAAGATCTATACGACAAACAGAAGTCAGCTGTGGATGTCGGCTAACATCGCAGTCTCGGTTCCTATTGGCTGAGAGAGACAAGTGTTAAAAGAGGCTTCAGTTACTCAGCAACCGCACCTCTCAGATTATACATTTAAATGACCATTTGTTCTTTTCTATTTTTCTCTTGGCCAAAAACGTCTATAATTTAATAAAATCTCGACATTTTATCCAAATGTCGGAAGTCCTATTTATTTTTTAATGTTGAATGATTTGCCAATAAAAATCAGAAACTATCTCAGATCTCGTAGATCTTTTTTTAAAGTGTTTACACCAAAGAGAAAAGCAGTGACTTTTTATTTAAACATTCCATTTAATTGGGAGGTTTTAAGTCATTGTAAATAGTCCTCCAGTCCACTCAAACAGCCCTCAGGTGGAAGTGACAGACAGCTGTCATATCCAGGTAAAGCCTCTGTGAGGTGAAGAATCTGAGTTATATTTCTGTCCAAAAGTTGTCTTAAAAAAATGATTATCATTGTGGATTTATTCAACTCTTTGAGTCAGCTATCTTCTATATTTAAGTTCATCCATTCGTATGAATTAAGACATTAAACATGATTATATAAGACTTTATTCATTCAGGGGGAATTTGTTGTGCAGCAGTTGCATAAAGAAAGTATGAAAGTGTGAATATACAGGATATGACTCATTTATACAAAAAATGTGCGTGTTGCCAAAACCGGCTTGTACAAGTTAAGAAATTAAATATCAGGACGTGACCGAATATCAGGACAAAATAGGGGAGGTTTTTAATAAAAGAGGGAGTAGGAAGAGGAGGAGAAAGGACGGATGAAAAGGGTGTGAGGAACGACCTGAGGCGTGAAGATAAAACAGAGAAGGAGGAGGAGAGGAAACATGATGATGATGTCCTCCTTCTCTCCCTCCTCTTCTCATTTATTCATAAACGCTTCCTCCATCAAAGCAGCGAGGAGGAGAGCGAGGGAGCGAAGTCAACGGGATCCACGATGGGATTCACTTCTCCCTGAATAGGTATGTAGATCATTTAAATAACTTTTATGTTACTGATTAAATTATGTATAATATTACACAATAAATGAGCTATAATGCTATTGTTTGTTATAATTTCTTCTGTTTCTGTAACTATAATTTTATAATTACATTATTATTGTTTAAAATAGGTATAATATAAAAAAAAATATATTGTTTGAATAAGATTCTACTGATTAAATATATTTATTAGTATAATGTTTAAAAATACTATTGTTTCAAATAACTATAAGGTGGGCTTCTTTTGTGATTGTCATTACATTCATTCATCCTATAATGTTATTTTCTTTTTTTGTAAATTTACGTTTCTTATTTACATTTTTTATTTTTACTTATTGTTTTCTCACACCACAGACATTGTTTTTTAATGAAATAAAGCACAAAGTTTTATCAGATATATTACTTTTCTTTAAAGCATAGTAACATAAGATGGTTTAGGAATATAATATATTTTCCCTGATAGAGGGATTAATACTAAATGCATAGTCTTCTACTGGTTAGATTCGCGACCGACTACAGGAGCTAACGGAAAACGAATGCTAATGCTAATTAGTGATTCTTCCTTACTAACAGACACATCTCGTTCGCCCGACTACTACCACTACCAGCCCCCCCCAACCTGAAGCTGAGTGTGGGCACCCTTGGGTTAGATACTGTTTTGGGAATTATATTAAACTGTATGTAAATTTCCTTGCTTTAGGTTTGGATGTTTTTAATGGTTTTATGTGAAGCACTTTTAAGTGCCATGTTGTTGAAATGTGCTATACAAATAAAATTGCCTTGACTTGCCTTACTATGATTGACTGTTTTTCCATCCTTTCAGGTGCTGACGCTCGTTTGCCAAAATCTTTGGAAAGAAAAACCATGGAAACGTCCCCAAATGTTTCTAAATGCAGCAAGGATGTTGTCCAATCAGAAAGCCAGATTCCAGAAGAGGAGGAGCCGGAAAACGCCCTTGGGGACACAGATCCCAATGCCAACTGGGGGGCGGAGCCTAACTTCAACCTCAACCTCATGCTGTCCTCCCCGAGCAACCCCCGACCACCCACCGAGACACTGAGGCCTCATAGACACAAAAAGAATGAGGGTAATAAAGTAGACGGGGCCAAGGGATGGGCCGCCACAGAAACGGGCGCCCTGACGACCCCCTGTGATGTCACCGGGCGAAAGAGACGATTTGTGGAGACCGAAAGGCAAAGCATCGGCTGTGTCTCTGAAACCCCTGAACCCCAAAAGGGCTTCTGCACTTGGCCTCAAGGCGAGTCAAAACTCCCCCCGGGGAGAACAAACCGCTGTTGCCATGATGATGGGAAGAGTGAAACCACGAGTACAGAGAGCGGAACCTGCTGGTGTTGCAAACCATAAACCATCAAACCCCAAACCACACGTCTCACCGACGGCAAAGACCGCCGGCAAAATAACGGTCGGAAAAGAAATGTCCCTCAAGACGCAGTTGCAGAAAACTCTCTGCCCACCCGTGAGCCTGAAAATCCCAGATCGGAAACTGGCCAATCAAACCCCAGCGTTGACAACCAGATCCCCAAATCAAGCCCCAGGAAGCACCAAACGTGAGTCAAGGAGTCCTGGTTCCGAGACGCCGAATCAGAGGGCTGAACCAGCACTGCTCAGCGTGAAGACTCCTCGAACGAGTTTCTTGAGTCCCAAACCGCCCACCCAGGAAAAAGCCTTGGGGACCAGGAACCGTAACACACCGGGGTCCAAGGAGAACCTCAATGGGAAGGATTCAAGTGCTGGTTTCGGATCAAATTCAAATTCCAAATCTAGTTCAAATTCCAAAGCCACGGACAGTCTGGATTCTGAAAATTGTCCGGACTGTAAAACGACAAAGGGGTCCAAAGACAGTCTGGATTCTAAAAGCGGTTCTGCTTCCAAAACCAGCTGGGCCATGAAGGACAACTTAGACTCCAAAACCGGGTTCAATTCCCAAGCCAATGCCAAGTTGAAGTTCTGTTTAGGTTCCGGTGATGGGCTCGGCTCTAAAACCCCAAGTAAGTGCAAACCAGATAAAACCAGTCCAGATCTTGAGACAGCTGTTGGCCCTAAAGACAACCTGGACCCTAAAACTCCATCAGATTCTAAATACAATCTTAAAACCACTAAAAGTGTTAGACCTTCTGAGTTGAACCTCGGTGATTCTGGGGTCAGGTCCAGTTCCAGACCCAGTTTAAATTCTAAACTTTCTCTGCTGAACTCTGGCTCTAACATGGACCCTGTTGGGTCCGTCCTCCCATCCGCCACTAGAACTGGTCTATCAGGATACAAAGACAACAGCGTAAGGACCAGCTCCGGCACTAAACTCAGTCCAGACCCTAAAGCTTCTAGGTCTGGACCAGTTCGTTCGTGGTCAAGGTCGGCTCTGGCAGATTTGTCTCCCTCCTCGGCGTTGTCTCCTCTACCGAGTCCGGGGTCTGGTGCTGGCAAAACTCTGGGTTCAGGTCCCGTCGGACAGCACAGGGAGGTTGCAAAGAGGCCTGGTTCCACTACAGGTAATCACACTGGCCACATTTTCCTTAAGAAAAGAGAAAAACCTTTGGAATGTAATCGTCTCATTTTTGTGTCCTGCTCGCAGGTTCTGATGTGACCTCAAGCCTTCCGGCTCCTCGGGCAGCCCCCGGCCCAAAAACCAGGACCACCTTTGCTGTGACGATGACGAGCAGATCCACAGCAGAGCCCGAAACGAAAGCCAGCAGGACACCCCATAACAATACCAGTCTGACTCTGGGTCCTGACTGTGACTTCAACACCGTTACCGGTGAGGAAGAACACTTAAAAACGCCGGCAAACAAAGTGACAGCCGCCGGAGGGCCGGCGGTATCCCAGGGGGCCGAGCGAGGGAGGGCTGTGACTGACGACACAAGGTGGCTGCGAGGAGACGCGGGGACACCAGGCGCCCCGCAGATCACGCCGAGTCACCTGGGAGACGCAAATGCCGCCGCCTGTGGCAACGTCCTATCGTCGAGGGCAACGGGTGCAGAGAGCGTGAAGGGAGAGAAGAAGAAGCAGCAGAGGGGTAAACAGGGAGGCGGGGGAGGGAGGCCTTCTTCGCTGCTCTGTCCGAGTTCCAAGGCGGTGAGGGAGACGGCGTCCATGACCGGAGTGCAGCGGAGAGATTTCGGTGTCCAGGTGGAGCTGGGGGCGTTGGAGTGCTTGAGTCCCTCCCCCTCCCGATGGGTTCGCCCACCCGCCAGTCATCAACCTCGCCCCTCCAGCACGTCTGCAAGATCGACATCGAGCTTTGCCGCCAATCGCCGCCACCTTCGGCCGCCGCCGCCCTCACGCCACAGCGGCGACCCGGACGAGACACAAGCGGCAAGGGAGAGGAGGAAGGCGTCGCCAGGGAGGAAGAGGATGGAGAGAACGCGGCGAGGCCGCAGGAGGTGGCGTGGGACAAACAGGGCCGGACGTGGGAGGTGTACGGCGCCGCGGTGGACATGGAGTCCCTCGGCACGGCCATCCAGTCCCACCTGGAGTCCAAGATCCGGGAGCAGCAGAAGCACATCCGGACCCTGAGGATGTCCATCTGCTCCGTCGGCAGCCCCCGGGCGCAAAGCGAGAAGGAGAAAAGGAGGAAGAGGAGGAGGAAGGGGGGGATTCTGGGATGCTGCGGGAAGTCGCTCGCCGTGTCGGACTGAGACCGGAAAAATACACCAGACTCACGTTTATTCACCGTATCTCGAGTCAAAGGCGTGAGTGGTTCTGACTGACGAGAGCAGGGGTTACAGTCAGGAACCCAAACGTGGTCATTTCCTTCGGTTAGCGCTCCCGGGTTCGTGCCGAGGAGCTGAGAGGACAGCAGCTCCCTGCTGCTCACTGGAGGTAAATATTTCATCCACCTCCCCTCCGTCAGCCGGACGCCACGCGGAACCACTCAGACGCCCCGGAGAACGAGGGGTGAACTTCCTCTAATCCTCAATCTTCTCCTTTCCTGTCCTTTTATTTGCATAATTTTACGCATTTCCTTCCTTTTCTTCTGCTCTTTCCTTCTTCTTCACTTTCTCCTCCTTTCGAATATTCATTTCCAGTATTTTCCTCCTATTTCCCGTTCTCGTTCTTGTTTTACTTCCCTTTGTTTCCATGACTTTCTTTTTCTTGCTTTTCTTTTGAGTCTTCTGTTAATTTCCTGTTTTGATTTTCGCTTTTCCCGTCCTTCACCTTTTCTTTATTTCCTTTCCTTCTTTCCCTCACGGGTCACATCCCTGTTCATCGTCCACAGACATTTATTAATGCAGTGGTAGGATTCTGCTGACGTGTTGACACACACACAACCTGCTTCCTTAATGTATTGTTCTGTTTTTCCTTCATATATACTACGGGTTCTTTGTGTGCTCTGAGGCCCTGCTGGGATTTGATGTCCTAAAAGCAGCGCAGCGTGATAACTTTGTCCTCGTCTATCGCTGCAGTGTTATCTCTGAATTATTCAGAAACATTAAAGTCACGCTCGTGTTAACAACAGAGTCTCTCGGCCATCTTTTATTCAGTCCGCGCCGCAGCGACACCGACTCACAGTACGATGCTTTGAGTTGTCCAAATCTTGAATATGTGAGTCACGGCCGCTGGACGGAAAACAAAACAACTCGCCGCTAATCGACCAATGACAATCCAGTATTATTTCATATGTATTATACACATATTATTTAATATTTGAAAAAGACTTGAATGGTCCATTTTCTCTCTTTATGAAACGTTTAAATGCCTTCGATAGTACTCGGGTGTGGTACTTGAGTAAATGTACTCGGTTAAATTCAACCACTGGACTGGTTTGTTTTACTCACTGACTTTGGCAAAGGGAGGGTCTTCATTCCTTCCCCTTCACCCGGGCCACTGACCCGTGACGTCACGGCCGTGCTGGCTTTTTGATTGGACGGCCGCAGCTCGGTGTCCGTCGCCTCCGTTCGAGCCCCGCCCCCTTCCCCCCCTCGGTCTCAACAGAGCAGCGCGAGGCTGAAGGACGCCTGTTGCCCGGGAAACAGCAGCGCGGGAAAGAAGAGGAACAAGGTGCGTTTTTGTAGCCGCCATTTTTACTTAAAAGTTAGCTTATAGTGTTTTTCCTCTTGTGATATTATTAATTTATTTTTACAACCCTCTTCCAGTAATTCACTAGTACTTTCTACTACATACACTAAATGTATTATATTTAGATTAGTTTTACTGTAGCAACTATTTATATATATAACGTTACATTTAATAAAGTCATACATGCAAATGAACTTTCAGATATTTCAGTTATTTATTTTCTGCAGCATGAATGCTTTAGCATTAATTAGTGGTTATATTTTTACCATTAACTTAATAGATATGTGCATTGTTATGTTTTGTCAACAACAACAAAAGGGTCACATGACCCGACCATGTAAAGGTCCACCGTGACGTGTGTGCAGCCAGTGCGTGAAGCACTGAGCTTCAATTGGTTTTGATCACAGCTTTATTTAACGGGCGAACAGGGTGAAGAGTTTTACTAATTTCACTAATTCAGATTAATATATGAATTAGTTAATTAGAAAAAGCTATAGATTAAACTAGCAAACAGTATAAAAAGAAGTTGCAACATAATCAGGAAATATCAGAGATAAAAGTCTTTGACACTTTACTGATTAATCATTTTACTTTAAATATGGTTTTAAATGCAGGACTTTTAGTCATTTCTCAGTGTGGCATTAGTACCTTTACTGCAGTAAAGCACCAGAGTACTTCCACACAGTGTTGTTCTACTTCTGTCCCTCCAGCTGAAGGGAAACCCAAACCAACATACCGAAGACTATTTATACACAAACCCGAACATCCACACGTTTAACCTTCGCTCCTCAATCGTTCTGCTCATTGCTCTTTTGACCTCCACTGGAGAAGCTTTGGTGACATTCTGGTTCATGTGGTAGATTCTGGACATGTGTTCTCCGGCTCTGCTCCACCTGCTGCGATGCGCTCGCACCTCCGTCACCAGAAGAGCCTCCCTCAGCTGCACCGCCTCACGCCAGGTCGATCCACCTCGAGTACTTTAGTACAACTTCAACCCGAGTTCCCCCGTTTCACGACACTCTGTACTTCTACTCGCAGAGGGAAATGAGTTGCTTTCATTTGATGCAATTAGCTGCGTTCTTCATAACATTTTTGAATGATTTTGTGTCTTTAAAAGTATAAATTATCTATCTATTCAGTATTCCACTAAATATAAACTGCAACATTAAAATGATCTTACGTAGCGACATAATGATTTAATATAATAACACTTTGAAAGGAGCCTTGATTATTTTTCCTTTTGATACTTTGAGTGCATTTTGTTCACCTTTTACAAATCGTTTACTTGTACAGGAGCATCTGTAGAATAGATTTGTAGGCATTTCTACTTTTACTCCTCAAAGTACTCCTCAAAGTACTCCTCAAAGTACTTATCCCGCGTAATTTGGGCGTAACTTAATTACAATTTACACTCAATTCGGTTCAACTCAAGTTTAGTATCCAGAACATTAAAAAAATGAACCTGAGCGTAACTTGATTAATCGACTAACCGTCTGCTGTGTGATTGGTCGCCCTCCAGGGGGGCGGGGCCTCGCGGGGTGCGGCGGGCCAGCGGCTCGACTCGCTTCGACTCCTTCGGCATCTGGGACAACCGGACAGAAGAAGCGGCGCTACGGCCCCCCGGAGCCCCACGCCGAGAAACCGCTCCACAGGTAACCGATGAACGGATGAGCTGGATGGATGAATCATGGACGAGTGAGCTGATAAATGAATGATGACACGATGACGGATGAATGGATGAGTCAACGACAAAACAATGGATTGAATGGATGAATTATTGACTGCTGATGGATGGATGGATGGATGAATGACTGATGAATAGATGGATGATTGATGAAGAATGATTGATGGCTGATGGATTGACTGCTGATGGATGGATGGATGGATGGATGATGGATGGATGAATGAGTCAAGGACAAAACAATGGATTGATGGCTGATGGATTGACTGCTGATGGATGGATGAATCATGGATGGATAAATGAATGATGACTGATGAATAGATGGATGGATTAAATGGATGAATTATTGACTGCTGATGGATGGATGGATGAATGACTGATGAATAGATGGATGAAGAATGATTGATGGCTGATGGATGGATGGATGAATGACTGATGAATAGATGGATGATTGATGAAGAATGATTGATGGCTGATGGATTGACTGCTGATGGATGGATGATGGATTGCCTGCTGATGGATGATGGATGGATGACTGATGAATAGATGGATGATTGATGAAGAATGATTGATGGCTGATGGATTGACTGCTGATGGATGGATGGATGATGGATGGATGAATGACTGATGAACAGATGGATGATTGATGAAGAATGATTGATGGCTGATGGATTGACTGCTGATGGATGGATGATGGATTGCCTGCTGATGGATGATGGATGGATGACTGATGAATAGATGGATGATTGATGAAGAATGATTGACTGATGATGGATGGATGGATGACTGATGAACAGATGGATGATTGATGAAGAATGATTGATGGCTGATGGATGGTTGGATGGATGATGGATGGATGACATGAATGGATGCATCAGCGTGTGAACAGATGGACAGCGGGTGATGTGGTGAATCAACCCCTCTCAGGTGGGTCTGTCCCGGGTCGGCAGCGCCTCCGTCCTCGGTCTCAGGAGGCAGAACGAGGACCGCCTCAGCGTGGCTCGTATCCATGACGACCTGCTCTACTTCGCCGTGTTCGACGGCCACGGCGGTCCGCACGCCGCCGACTACTGCGCCACCTTCATGGAGAAGTTCATCAGGTGGAGTATTCGCGTTGATAATAATTACTAATTGATAATAATTACTAAATCATTATTTAGTAATTATTCAATTGAAACTTTGTTGAGTGTTTGTGAACAGAGACGCTCTGGAGGACGACGACGACCTGGAGAAAGTTTTAAAGAAAGCCTTTGTAGACGTAGACGAGGCTCTACACACACACCTGAGCTACTTCAACAACGGTGAGACACACACACACACACACACACACACACACCTGAGCTACTTCAACAACGGTGAGACACACACACACACACACACACACACACACACACACACACCTGAGCTACTTCAACAACGGTGAGACACACACACACACACACACACACCACCTGAGCTACTTCAACAACGGTGAGACACACACACACACACACCTGAGCTACTTCAACAACGGTGAGACACACACACACACACACACCTGAGCTACTTCAACAACGGTGAGACACACACACACACACACACACACACACACACACACCGGTGACACACCTGAGCTACTTCAACAACGGTGAGACACACACACACACACACACACACACACACACCTGAGCTACTTCAACAACGGTGAGACACACACACACACACACACACACCTGAGCTACTTCAACAACGGTGAGACACACACTCACACACACACACACACACACCTGAGCTACTTCAACAACGGTGAGACACACACTCACACACACACACACACACACCACACACACACACACACACACACACACACACCTGAGCTACTTCAACAACGGTGAGACACACACACACACACACACACCTGAGCTACTTCAACAACGGTGAGACACACACACACACACACACACACACCACACACACACACACACACACACACACACACCTGAGCTACTTCAACAACGGTGACACGTATTGTAACAATGTTATAACACGTTATAACAATATACCCCCATCCTCCCTTTCCAGCCTCCTTCCTGACAGCCGGCACCACGGCAACGGTTGCTATGCTACGCGGCGGCGTGGAGCTGGTTGTCGGCAGCGCCGAGACAGTCGGGCGCTGCTGTGCAGGAAGGGAGGAGCCAACGCGCTCACCAGAGACCACACCCCCGACCGCACGGACGAGAGGCGCAGGTACACCAGTGGTTCTGTGTGCCGACTTTGTACCCGAGCGATGCTGAGCGCCCGTTTGCTTTCAGGATCCAGAGGTTCGGTGGCTTCGTGGCGTGGAGCGGCTCGGGCGAGGCCAGCGTCAACGGGCGGCTCGCCGTGACGCGCAGCATCGGGGACTTCCGCCTGAAAGCCAGCGGCGTCATCGCCGAGCCGGACACGCGGCGCCTCAACGTGAGTCCCGCAAAGAACCAAAAAAAAGCACCTCGCACCATGTTTCCGTGCGACCAGCGATGGAGGTGACGAGTGAGGTCTCCGCAGGTGCAGCACGCCAGCGACTCCTTCCTGGCGCTGACCACCGACGGCATCAACTTCCTGCTGAGCGACCAGGAGATCTGTGATGTCATCAACCAGTGCCACGACGCCGCGGAGGCCGCCGATGTCATCGCTCAGCGGGTACTAAACAAAGCTCCTTTGACTGAAATACACACACGGACATCCAGGAGAACATCAGCAGGTTGTTTGGAGGTCGACAGTAGGAGGAGCTAATCTCCTAGTTCTGTTCTCTGGTGCTTTTATTTTGTAGGAACAACTCTTAAATGTTATTTAGTCTCGGAGGTGGAGAAAAAAAACTTTCGTTAAGAGTCAAAAAGACCACCAAATGAGTTCATGTCCGAGGGCCGGACTTCCCGCTGATTGACAGGTCTTGATTGACGTACACATGTCCTCCTCAGTCCATATATGGTCACTTCCTGTCCAGCTCGAGTGTAAATGAACAATACCGTGTTTGTGTGTGTTGTTGTTGTTGTTGTTGTTTTCTGTGTGTGTGTTTCTTTAAGGCGCTGCAGTACGGCTCGGAGGACAACGCCACCGCCATCGTGGTCCCGCTGGGAGCCTGGGGGAAACATCAGAGCTCCACCGGCGTCTACAGCCTGAGCAGAACCTTCTCCTCCAGCGGGAGATGGGCGTAGACGACGCACACACCCACACACACACACACACACACACACACACGTTGTGTCATTTTTATGCATTCAAAGGTGGGTCAGATACGGACTTTTTGAGCTCAGGTGAGATGAATCATAACATCCGCAGAAGTAACGTGAAACCGTCAGTGACTGAAGGAAACATGACGAGCTGAATCATAAAGAACCAAAGTAAAAGATGCCAATAACGGTTGATTGTTCCATAATGTTTATTTTACAACCGCTTTGCTGTTTCGCAGTAAAAGTAAGGAAAAGAAATTCTATGATGCCAAAATGTAAATGTATGTGTGCATATGTGAGCTTTTTTCTTGTTAAAATCTGGATGAGTTAGAATATTTTCTAGGAGGAGACATTTGTAGATTTTAACTTGAAAGAAAGCTTAATTTCTCCAAATCCTCCACCGGCTCTGTGGCGTGAACTTTGACCCCTGACCTCTCTGTGTAGACAGGATCCTCGTGGGGGGGTAAATTGGTTCCCTCTACTTGTTTGTACTGTCACGGAGTATTTCTCCGGTGTAGTATTAGTACTCCAGAGTACAGCGGCAGTTTGACGGCAGCATGTTTTAAATCAGCTGGTTTCGTCTCCAGCAGGAATCTTAGTGACGTTTCTAAATGAAGAAACAAATTCCTGCATTTGACCACAAGAACAAAGCACACGTCACACGTTACAGGTCTCAGGACGAGAGCCTGAGACAAACTGATGAGAACAATGAATGACCAGGGTGAGCAGCCGCAGCGCCGCAGCGCCACCTACCGGGCGTAGAATGCACCACGCGGCGAAGAAGGGTTCTCATTCCAAATGAATAGAAACTAAACACAAATGTGACCACACACACACACACACACTCAAGAACTCAACCCAGAAACTTGTGACTGCCTATGTGTGTGTGGCCTTCATTTTTATTTATAACCTTAGTAGTGTGTGTGTGTGTGTGTGTGTGTGTGTGTGTGTGTGTGTGTGTGCGCATATAATAAACTCAGGAATTAAAACCGTATTTGCCTTTCTGGTGTTTAACTTATTTTGATTATTGATCAATTTTTACTATAATTATTGCAAAACATTTTTTCTACAATCTGTGTTTGTCTTCCAGCACACGTGACAGCATTAATGACGTAATGCTTGTTTTAAAATCTACTTTTCCACATCACTTTAAACAGTAAGCGTCTGTTTACTTCCGGTGTGATTCACCAATATCACCGCCCATCCGGTTCGCACCGCAGCTGTAAACCGAGCGCCCCTTCCCGCCCCAGGAAGGAGCGGCTGTGAATCACTTCCGGGTTTCTGAGCTCTTCTTCGCTTCAAACTGTTCACTTTTTAAACGAGTCTCTTCACTTTTGTCACTTTTAAACATGACGAGTTGACCGAGAAGGAAACTCGACGCTTTGAGGGAGAAACGAGTCGGTTTTTTAACGCCGTGAAGGTAAAAACACGTTTAAAATGTTTGTTTTCGCCTCATTAAAGTTGATGAAACAAGGTTCATTGAGGAGCTGAACGTGGTTAATAATTCACCCATAAACACGTAAACAACACATTGTTACCTCGTCACCATCCAGACCATAATAATCCTTTCACATGTGCATGCTGAGTAATACATGTACACCTTCCTTTAGAGGAAAGTACTTTACCAAGTACTTCACCTGAAGTACCTTATTGTATTATAGTATAAGCTGGTTAATGGTAAGAAAACACATTTGAAGCACTTTTATCTTCACTTTACTGTGTCGCAGTGGAGGTTCTTCACTCAGTGAGCACAAGTACAGCAGAGATCAGCACATCTTAATTTTTCACCAGTATGCAAAAACCCTCTTTATCAAAAAGGTATAAAATAGTTTATAATTAAGCTTAATGGATCAAAGCTCAAGCTTTTCTTTATCTTTCTTCCAAGAATAAACTTTAGAGGCGTTTGTGCTTTTCGCTTACTGTAAATGTTTATTACGTCTGACTGGGAAAGAAAGTGACATAAGCTTGTGATAAACGTAATGCAAAACACAACCGCAATTCTATCAGAAGCTTATGGTTGGTAAATAAATCAGAATAATGTGAATCAGACTTTATCAAATCATCTCTCTACATTCCACCTAATGTAAAGATAAAACCATTACGTAAAAAGTGGGAAACATAAAACACAAACGCATTAACAGGCTTTGGTCTCCAGATGGAGACAGACGACAACACCTTGATTAAAGTTAATCAGAGTTGAATAAAGTTTAATGTGAGAAATGTACTTCTGCCTCCTCACCACTAGGGATCACTGCCTGTCTGACGTCAAACATATGAATACATGTATGAATAAATACATGTATGAAGGTTCACTCTTTGTAGTAAGACAATGTGCTCTAAGCAGTGAGAACGAACATGGTTCTGAATCTAAACATCTTCATTTAAAAAAGCTGTTTAAAATGTTACATGACAGGTTTCTTTCTGTTTCTGTCTGCTGGAGGAAGTGGGAGGAGTCAGATGATGGAGGAGGCGGAGCCGAGCGGAGGCGTCATAGAGGAGGAGACTCCTCCGCAGGTGAGACAGTGTATAAATGAATGTAATATGCTTATAATAAATAAACAAGACAACAAATGTATGGATGAGTCTATATTGTTTAATCAAGACAAATTTTAGAAATACATGTAAATATATAAGTCAATATAGTTATTTCTTATTAGAATGTCTTACGATATTGTTTTTACTTTTGTTATTTGTAATGCCACATTTATTTCCATCTGTTCCATGTGTTCAAATGGATTTTTTAATCATAAAAAACATTTAAGTATGTTACATGAAATATTTGTGATCTTCAGGAGTAACTAATGTTTTTAACTAAATGCAGTTTATCTTATACAGCTGTGAACATCTGCTTCAACTCAACTGAGACCAGAACTCCACTTAAATTATTACGCTGCTTTGAGACTAAAAGAACCATTTGTATCGCAAGTGCTCCACTTATGTACAATGTTACTTCCCCCTCTGTGTTGCCTGCTACTCGATAACTTTGACTACGAATTTTCTTCTTCACTTTATTTGTCGGACAGCTTTAGTTACTTTACAAACGTTTTACATTAAAAAAACTATCAAATATGAAATCATTTTTCCCTAATTGTTACATACATTTTAATAATGTGCGTTTTTGTCTTCTTCTTCCCCATTAATCATCTCAGGACCCCTCAGATCTATCCGGTGTCACTTTACAGGGCCCAGCCCCCTATGTTGTAAACTTACTTTCCCTCCATGAGACTATCTCCATTTATTGGTAATAAAACGTAACATATAACAACCCCTAATTCCCACGAGGGGGACCTTTTACCGGTGATGCTGATTATGCTTTGGCTGTAGAACTGGAGCACCACAGTAACCTGTGAAACGAATAACAGGTGTATTATTTAATGTGTACTCACAAGTTGTTAACATTACTAACTCATAACTCGTGTTATCAGTGAGTCTAAAACAGACGTGTGTTGGACGTATTTCTTTTAGACTGATTTATTATTCACACGTTACGCAAGCAGCCGGATGAAAGAACAAGGAACAGCTTCCACAATGTTATCAGGCGGTTGGCGCGGCAACAAAAGCAGGGCGGTGCGATGAAGGGTGGCGGCGAGGGGCCTGGAGTGACGGCCATTGTTGCGGCTGGAGCTGATGGAGCGAAGGCCGTGACGGGCGTGGTCGGCAGCCGGCTCACCTACGTGCGGAGCGGCGATGAAGAGAAGATTTATTTCTAATCCAACACGTGTCACAGGACTGTTTTGTTCTCGGTGGCGCCGGAGGGAATCTTTGTTTTATTAGAACCAGAAGCCAGCGCAGAAAACGACGGGTCATCAAATCATCACAGTGAAAACGTGTGGTCTATTAGAGACCTGTCAATCATTGTGTAGCCCCGCCCTAAAGCGCCCCCTGCTATATGGTCTGTGTGACTCTAAATGGACCATAAGTCACTAAATGAACATCATGCTGTGTTGAAGAAGACTTGAAACTAGAGACTGAGACATAAACTCATGTTTACAACGTTTACTGAGGGAATAAATCAAGAGAGAAGTAGAGTCATTTCCTCATAGACGTCTATGGGAGCAGAGGAGTCGCCCCCTGCTGGTCACTACAGAGAAGTAGAGTCATTTCCTCATAGACGTCTATGGGAGCAGAGGAGTCGCCCCTGCTGGTCACTGCAGAGAAGTAGAGTCATTTCCTCATAGACGTCTATGGGAGCAGAGGAGTCGCCCCCTGCTGGTCACTACAGAGAAGTAGAGTCATTTCCTCATAGACGTCTATGGGAGCAGAGGAGTCGCCCCCTGCTGGTCACTACAGAGAAGTAGAGTCATTTCCTCATAGACGTCTATGGGAGCAGAGGAGTCGCCCCCTGCTGGTCACTGCAGAGAATGCAGCTTTAACACAAGAGGCTTTGGCCTCTCTCTTCAGAACCAGAGGTTGATTTTGGATCTGTTAGCTGAAAATCCTGCCTCCCTTTAAGACGAAACCCGTGCGTGTGTGTGCATACACGCCTTCAATGCAACACAACAACTTTGAACCATTTTGTGTGTGTGTCTGTGTGTGTGTGTGTGTGTGTGTGTGTGTTTGTGTGTTTCTAAAAACACCTGCTCAACATTCGCCTGAATCATTTCCTGGGAAAAAAATGAAAACGTGGAGGACTTCCAGTGCTGACATTTGTTATTGTAATCGCAGTTAATCGCAGTTGACAACTGTGTGTGTGTGTGTGTGTGTGTGTGTGTGTGTGTGTGTGTGTGTGTGTGTGTGTGTGTGTGCGCGGCGTAGTTACCTCTCATCTGCGTCAGGTGACCATTTCCTGGCTCTTGACTGTTCCAGTGACCTCTGACCTCCTCCACCTGCTGCCAACCGCGGCAGGGAGCCTTTTGATCCGGGTGCTGATTGGCCCGCCGACAAGCTGCGGTTCCGTTTCCCACGGTGATCCGTCCGATGCGTCGTCACGGCGCTTTGATTTCCTGACCTCTGACCTCTGTGCTGTCGGTTTATTGGCGAGGATCCGGTTCCAGGAACGTTTTGTCGAGGTGGAGCTTTTCTCTCTCGTCGTGACCTCGTATGTTTTGGGAAATTCGAAAGCCTCGAATCACCCGGACGTCTCACATCTGATTGGACGCCCCGTAACCGTGACAACGCAGAGCGGTGCGCTCACCTCTTGGGACCAACAGAACGATCTGACCTCCTTCTACGCCTCTCTGGATTTTCTGCAGGACACAAACAGAAACTACAACCACACGGACGGCGACGCCGCTTCCTGTCCAGCTGTGGAAGGTAAACAACTCATCCTGTTCGTCATTATGATGCTAAGACGGGATTTTTATATGAATTGAAACCACCCGTTCACCTTTGACCTCCAGGCGTCCCAGCGCCGCCGACGAAAAGAGGACCCGTGGTGGTCCGAGCAAACAACAAGAACCCGGCCAGCGAGAACCTGGAGAGAGTCCGCCAGTGGAGCGTTGCCACCTACAAGGTGGGAGGGGGTCTGGCCTGTCATGTGATGGATAGCTGTCCATCAATCAATAACCCCGCCTTCCGCCCCCGCAGTGCACCCGCCAGGCCGTGTCGGAGAGGCTGGGCCGGGGGTCCCGCACGGTGGACCTGGACCTGGAGCCCCGCCTCGAGCTGCTCAAAGACGACCGGCAGCGCTACGACGGCGTGACCAAGCTGGCCCAGACGCTGGCCAATCAGCTCGCTCAGTTCTCCGTTACCCAGAAGACCCTGGGGGACGCCTTCGCCGAGCTCAGCCTCAAGACGCCGCCGCTGCACGTGAGTCCAACTACTGTCGACGCTGGTGGCTTACACCGAATGTTTGATTAACCCGCCCCCCTCAGCGACGGTCCAATCACGGCTCAGCAACCGTAACCGTTTTTTTATTTTTCTTTCTAAATATGTATTAATTTGTTTTTTTCCGCATTTTTGATATTTATTTTTGGGGGATTCCGTTGAATTTATTTCTTGAGTCGTACCTCTTTGTCCATCAAGTACCATCCTGTAGCTGCAATGTTCTCGGTTAGCTTGTAGCATCTCGGCGTCCGCCGCCATCTTCCCGCCAGGTGGAGTTCACCGCGAACGCGGACGCTCAGAAGTTCCTATCGAAGAACGGCGAGACTCTGACGGCGTCCCTCAACGCCTTCACGTGTGACATGAGCACTCTGATCAACAAGACCATCGAGGACACCATGATCGACGCCAGGCGCTACGAGGCCGCCAGGTGGGTGACATCACAGAGCGACGCGGGCTCCCCGGGGGGCCCCGGAGGAGGAGGCTAACCGGGCTGCTGTGGCCCGCAGGGTGGAGTACGACGCCTACCGGGTGGACCTGGAGGAGCTGAACCTCGGGCCGCGGGACGCCCTCACGCTGCCCCGACTGGAGCGCGCCCAGAAGGACTTCCAGAGCCAGAGGGAGCGGTACCAGAGGGCCCGAGACGACCTGTCCGTCAAAGTCCGGCTGCTGCAGGAGAACAAGGTGAGGGGGAGGGGCTTATCTCTTCTCAGGCAAAAAAAAAAAACGCTGTTTCAATGTCGTCTGAATCTTGTAATAAACGTTCTTGTCCGGCGGTCCAACAGACCCCCCGACCCCCTGTGGATCCTCCATGTTGTAACTTGAGGTCCTTCACATCCTCTGCAGGTCAAAGTCCTCCACCAGCAGCTGTGGCTGCTCCACGCCGCCGTGGCCGCTCACGCCTCCTCCTGCCACGCCTTCCTGGAGCAGAGCGCCGCGGCCCTGGGAGACCCCGACTGCCCCCCCCCCTCCTGGCTGGAGGAGAGCTGATGTCTTGGGTGCTCCTTGGGAGAGGGAGGTGGGTTTATCTACGGGGGGTTAGAGAGACGTCATTTAGGATGTTGATCTGGAAGGGAAGAAAATGATATTTAGGACAATAATGATCTCTGATTAACACACACACACACACACACACACACACAGACACACACACACACACACACACACACACACACACACACACACACTGACACACACACACACACACACACTGTCTTAGTAAATCCATAATCCTCCATTAAGGCACTAAACCTTTTTTAACTTTTGCACTCCGAGACTCCTCAGCCCTCTCCTCCTCCTCACTCCGATCTCCTCCTCCTCAGCTCCTTCACACATCTCCTCCTCCTCCTCCTCCTCAGCTCCTTCACACATCTCCTCCTCCTCCTCCTCAGCTCCTTCACACATCCTCCTCCTCCTCAGCTCCTTCACACATCTCCTCCTCCTCAGCTCCTTCACACATCTCCTCCTCCTCCTCCTCAGCTCCTTCACACATCTCCTCTTCCTCAGCTCCTTCACACATCTCCTCCTCCTCCTCAGCTCCTCCTCCTCCTCCTCAGCTCCTTCACATCTCCTCCTCAGCTCCTCCACATCAGCTCCTTCACTCCTCCTCCTCAGCATCTCCTCCTCCTCCTCAGCTCCATCACACATCTCCTCCTCCTCAGCTCCTTCACACATCTCCTCCTCCTCCTCCTCAGCTCCTTTACACATCTCTCCTCCTCAGCTCCTTCACACATCTCCTCCTCCTCCTCAGCTCCTTCACACATCTCCTCCTCCTCAGCTCCTTCACACATCTCCTCCTCCTCCTCAGCTCCTTCACACATCTCCTCCTCCTCAGCTCCTTCACACATCTCCTCCTCCTCAGCTCCTTCAGCTCCTTCACACATCTCCTCCTCCTCCTCCTCAGCTCCTTCACACATCTCCTCCTCCTCAGCTCCTTCACATCCTTCCTCCTCCTCCTCAGCTCCTTCACACATCTCCTCCTCCTCCTCAGCTCCTTCAGCTCCTTCCTCCTCAGCTCACACATCTCCTCCTCCGCCTCCTTCACACATCTCCTCCTCCTCCTCTCCTTCACACATCTCCTCCCTCAGCTCCTTCACACATCTCCTCCTCCTCGGTGTGATGTATAAAACCCTTTGTGTCATTTCCTCTTCTTTTATTTGTGACGTGGGCGACATGATCCTCTAAACTGCAACTGTCACTTTATCCCGAACACAAGCGGGTGGAGCGCTGGACCACGTGTTTGTGTTCGGCCCGAATCGACGCGGCGCCTCCTGCGTGTTCTTATTCCCTTCTGACGGAGACCGTCACAGGGTGGACAGAATAACAGAAACACCGTTGCTCTCTGGACATTATTAATCTGTAGTTGACCTTCGTCTCCTTGTGTTAAAATGTCCGACTCTGTTTGGTGTCGACGAAGCTCAGATGTGAGCACAACTATGCAAGGAATCTGTGCTGTTGGTGCAATAATGTCTCCTAACCCTCTTTAAAATGAACGATGACATCATGCTCGTACCAAACATTTAACAGAACCCCTCAGAGGAGGAATCAGTCGTTCATCTTCTAACAGACCAAAAGACAATCAAAGTTAAAAGACAGCGTTTCTTTCTTTTTAAGTAAAAGTGACAAAAAAGGACCAAAATGTACTTAGTGTTTTAATATTTATGGGAATATTTTGTGTGTAACTGCCAAATAAAATGATATGAAAGCAAATCTCAATTTATTTGTCTAATCACGATGATGCAAGTTTGTGTTGTGACTTCACCTCCACACACACACTTTTTTACTTTCCTCTCCCTTTTGCAGAGATCCTAAAATACTCTTAACATTTTTAATTTGTACAAATTATATTATTTGACTTACAGGGAAAACAGTTTACAACAATATTGTTGGAAAAAAATAATCTGCTTTTATCTAAGTAAGATTTTTAGTCAGATAGTATTTTTAGTAATACTTGTATGGTATCAGTACATTTTAGTCTGGCAGAAATGGATTCTTTTCAAGTTAACTCAAAATAATGCACCAAACATTAAAGTAGATGATGGTAGTACGTATATTATTGTAGATCTCCAGCTGTAAAAACTGTCGACACAGTCTTCATTAGTATTAAGTTTCACAATAAGAGTCCAGTTTGTTGCTGATTGTTTTAAAGAGCGGCCATGATTCCCCGGGCTGCACACAAGTACACAAACTGATGTGTTGTTCTTTTGAAGCGCATCTCAGACAATACCGGAGTATTTCTACACTACTAATGCTACTTTTACTTAAATAATTTACATTGCTTACTTTTTCAACTTACGGTACCAATATCTTAAGTAGTATTTTTTAGTTATTTTTGTCCTCAATATTTGGGGGTTTTAAACGCGCTGGCTAGCAGCCGTTTATCCAACATTTTGTTCTAATTAAGATGACTCCCAGACTATTCATCTTTACTGTTAAATATTTTAATAATCAATATTTTGACTCATAACCAAATACCTGCTGAACTACTGATATCAGCTGTCCTTTGTGTCCGTAGCTCGTTATCATGCTAATGCGCTAAGACAAACGGTTTACATTTAGACGTTCATTTAATAACACTCGTAGACTTTTTACATTGACTTGTAGTGTATTTTGTGCTTTTACAACATTAAAGGATCGGAATACTTGCTGACAGGTTAAAGATTAGCAACTTAGCAAACAGACATTAGCATTCGGCTAAAGGCTGCTAGCTTAGAAAACTGCTGACACATGAAAGCAACACATGTGTGTCTGTGAGGGGGGGGTGAGGGGGTTATGACTAGGGTTATTTTGCCAAAGGCGGGGCCGGTACGGTTTATCTGGACCACACACACACACACACACACACACACGCTTTAACAGTAAAGACTCGTGTGTGTGTGTGTGTGTGTGTGTGTGGAGCGCCTTTACACCTGAGCCATCACGCATGCGCAGACCGCCTCGCCCCCCCCGCCCCGCCCCCCCGCTCTTCAGGCGGCTGCGTCGCGCGCTGCTCAACCGGCATCACACGGAGTCGGTCGCTCCTGTTTCGCTGTAGAATTGGAGGTTTTGTTGCGGGAGTTCGGCGCAGGAGAGTCCGCGCCGCTGGAGCCGCTCGGCCCGGTGAGTTTAGACGTGAATTCCACGCTGGAGTCGGTAGTTTCCGGCCGTGTTTGATTCCAGAGTGAGAGGAACTTTGCGTTACTGCGGATCGGAATTAAGGCTTCGTGCCACCGAGCTGTTTGACGCGGGACCGGCCGCGTCCACCAGACCTCACTCACATTTACGCTTTATTCTACAATGAGCCGCTCTGATGTTCCCAATGCGCTCCTTGTTTGTGTGTCTACACTTAAAGTGACTTTAGTGTGTTAAATGGTTTGTTCAGAGGTCCTGATGGAGTAATGTGTCCTTCAGTGTCACTGATGTGATAAATGTTCCATGATATTCACAGTTTAAGTTCAGTGAGCAAATACAGATTGGACGTTTATCTGCTCGGGAGCAGGTTTATTTCTACTGTGTTTCGGGGTTTTACCCTCTAAAATATCCTAAATTATTATTACATCTCTGTAATATTGTTTATATTATTCGTAGCAGGTCTTTTGTGCTTTTGTAACCTCTGATACTCTTTTATCTTAAACACAGACTCCCTGGAGTTTAATCTTCTCTATTTTGAGTGCTTTCTATTTTTAAGTGCTGTTTTTTAAATGCAGCTTTGGCTTGAATGAATAGTAACTTTCTGCAATTTCTTATTATTTATATTACTAAAACAATTAACTGAGCATCTAAATATTTGCAAATGTTTGTGTTTTAGCAAAGATGCTTTTTGTCCTTTCATCTCTCGGTAGATGGATTTTGGAAAATAGGGTTACGGTTTTTAGCACAATCAATCCGACAGAAGAAAATGTCACGTTTGGTTACGTGTCACACTTCTTAATTAGAATTATTACATATATGTAGAATTGTCTATAAATAACTAATCCACTGAGTGTGAGCTTTCACACCTGCATCGAGAAGGTCTACAGCCCTCAAGGTGTCAACAGTCAATTCACACAACTCCGAAACGTCAGTCGCAGGTCGCTCACGCGACGAGACGTGCGTGCGCTGCTCAAAGGCACTTCATCAGGGCGGGACAACGTTGTCTCCACTCGGAAATACTGTGCTTTAAACTGTCACGCTGACCTCTGACCTTTCTTGAATCGCGACAGCGACAATGAAATCCTTTTCGTCCCGACTCGCCGGTCGGCTCCCCTCGTCCTTCTGCCGCGGCCATCAAAGCAGGCGCTTTGATGGCCGACCTCGACGCTCCTAAAGGGACCCGCTCGACCCGCCCACAGCCCTCGGCTTCTCTCTCCCGTCTGGCTTCTCCGTCGCCGTGGCAAACCCAGAGAGGAGCGGTACACTCAACCTGAGGTATTGATGGCGTGGAGGTATTGATGGAGGTATTGATGGCGTAGGAGGTATTGATGGAGGTATTGGTGGCGTAGGAGGTATTGGTGGCGTAGGAGGTATTGATGGCGTTGGAGGTATTGATGGAGGTATTGATGGCGTAGGAGGTATTGATTAGGTATTGATGGCGTTGGAGGTATTGATGGAGGTATTGATGGCGTTGGAGGTATTGATGGAGGTATTGATGGTGATGGAGGTATTGATGGCGATGGAGGTATTGATGGCATTGGAGGTATTGATGGCGTTGGAGGTATTGATGGAGGTATTGATGGCGTTGGAGGTATTGATAGAGGTATTGATGGCGTTGGAGTTAGTGATGGCGTTGGAGGTATTGATGGTGTTGGAGGTATTGATGGAGGTATTGATGGCGTAGGAGGTATTGATGGAGGTATTGATGGCGTTGGAGGTATTGATGGAGGTATTGATGGCGTTGGAGGTATTGATGGCGTAGGAGGTATTGATGGAGGTATGGCGTTGATGATGGATTGGAGGTAGTGATGGCGTTGGAGGTATTGATGGAGGTTGATGGCGTTGGAGGTATTGATGGAGGTATTGATGGCGTTGGAGGTATTGATGGAGGTAGTGATGGCGTTGGAGGTAGTGATGGCGTTGGAGGTAGTGATGGAGGTATTGATGGAGGTATTGATGGTGTTGGAGGTATTGATGGAGGTATTGATGGCGTTGGAGGTATTGATGGAGGTATTGATGGCGTTGGAGGTAGTGATGGCGTTGGAGGTATTGATGGCGTTGGAGGTATTGATGGAGGTAGTGATGGCGTTGGAGGTAGTGATGGCGTTGGAGGTATTGATGGCGTTGGAGGTATTGATGGAGGTATTGATGGCGTTGGAGGTAGTGATGGCGTTGGAGGTATTGATGGAGGTATTGATGGCGTTGGAGGTAGTGATGGCGTTGGAGGTAGTGATGGCGTTGGAGGTATTGATGGCGTTGGAGGTAGTGATGGCGTTGGAGGTATTGATGGCGTTGGAGGTATTGATGGCGTTGGAGGTATTGATGGCGTTGGAGGTATTGATGGCGTTGGAGGTATTGATGGAGGTAGTGATGGCGTTAGTGATGGCGTTGGAGGTATTGATGGAGGTATTGATGGAGGTATTGATGGCGTTGGAGGTAGAGATTGATGGCGTTGGAGGTATTGATGGAGGTATTGATGGCATTGGAGGTATTGGTGGCGTAGGAGGTCGTGATTGGGCAGGAAGTATCGATCGTGTAGAGAATCGGTGTGCAGGCCGATAGCCGGCCCGGCGTCTGAAGGTTCCTAATGCAGAAGCTCTGGAAGGTCTCTTCCTCCTTGGATCGTTCAGGCCGTGCGTCTCATTCTCTCTTCTTCTCGGGGCTTTTTCTCTCCTGCAGTTCTGGCTGATGTTTCTTTCTGCATGGAAGCTCTCACTCTGCTGTGATCCTCAGGCTGAGGCGTGAGGATGTGTCGCTGCTGGAGGGAAGTGTGGGAGCTAATCCTTCAGAAGGGGGGGAGGGAGGGGGGAGAGGGGGGGAGTATGTGTGACTCACAAGGAGCAACTTCCTCCCTGATGCTCCGACGTTTCCACAGGGTGATAATCACACTGCCGACAGCGGAACGATCAATAAGTCAACCGATGCTTATAACAATAAGCGGTCGCATGAGTCATCTTTAGTCCCCAGGTCACGATGTTTGTTCAGTGTGTGTCTGTGTGTGTGTGTGTGTGTGTGTGTGTGTGTGTGTGTGAGACACGAGGTCAAATTAATTTGTAGTGTAAATATTTGTCAGTGTATTATTTCTCAAACAGGTTTGTGGTGCCTTGTGTGTGTTTTTGATGTACACACCTTTGCCGTGTCGTGGCCCCGGGTCAGTTCCTCAGAACGTTGCCACGGGTCCACGTGGTGCAGCGGTACAGAGGGTGCGCCGGGAAACCGGCTGCTCCATGTCCCATGTCAACGTGTCCCTGAGAAAGACACCGGACCTCTAAATGCTCCGCGGGCCAAAAATGTAATGTAAATGACCTGTGATGTAATGTGATGCAAAAGATCAACCTGTGACTCCCACATGGTAAAATAAATCTAAACCTCCATTAAAGGCTGATTAAATAGTTATGTTTTATATTAATCTTTACATTAATAAGTCTGTTCACGTAAAATATTATTGTTTAGTCTTCGTGGACGAGGAGGGAGAGAGAAAACAACAACAACAATGACAACAAAACGTGACCCCGATCCAGTCATCCACTGACAAACCGCCATTGTTTGTGACCCGGTCCGTAACCACGGCGATCGTTGGTCCTGCCGTCCGTTGCCATGGCAGCAAGCGATGGCCGCCGTTCCATAAATTACCAACAATCCACCGGGTTTCACCGTGAATTCTGTGGATTTAACGGTTCTCTTTTCTTTTTGGCGAATTAATCAAACCAACAGAAATATATATTATTTATTCATTTACTTATTTAAGTATAAACGTGTTTTGGGAAATTCGGCTCATCAAAGTCACCACATAATAGTTATTTTACTACCAAAGCAAAATGATGCTGAACAAAAATACCAACTTGAATATTTTTCTATATTAATCAATTTGTTTCTTAACAAAGTAAAAGTAAGATTTATTGAAATTAAAAGTTTTTCTAAATAATTCAATTGATCACAAGTCTTATTATTGTGAATGTTATGATCATTAGCTTTGCATGCGGCATATTTATTGTATTTTTTGGAACTAAAGATTGAAAATTACAACTAGAATTCATTTAAATTGGACATTTTAATAAAGTGAAACTGTTTTTTGCCACAAAGTTTATGGTGTCGCACCAAAAAGCTTGATTGTTTGTGTTCATTAAAAGGTTGTTTAAAACATTAGTAATTTATCTGTCTTTTTCCTGTTTAAGTTTCCGTAGTTTGACTCTTTGATCTTTTGTAAAGAACTTTGAACTCGTATGTGTAAATGTTTGATCGTTTACAGAAACTCAAACTTGGCACAAAGGTAAATGTTTAACACAACGTCATCAATGAGTTTTAATTAAAACTAGTTGTGACAGCTGGATTTTTCCGAGTCATTAATCTGTGTATAGATTTTTTATCTGAACTGATCAACCTCCGATACGATCGATATGTGTGTTTTCAAAATGACGATCCACAGATGTTTTTCTTACTCCGTTTTCTCTTAATTCCTCTCTAGCTCTCTCGTCTTCTGACCTTTGACCCTTCACGACCCTCCGATGTCCCTGAAGCGATGACCCACCGTCGCCATGGTCAACCATCGCCGAGGTGACCACCTCGCCTGCCGGAACACCTCCAGTCGGCCGCGAGGACGCACGTGATGGGCAGCGCCCCCCCGGCCAATGAGAGGGAGGCGCTCTTCCTCCAGGTGCAAGGGGGCGCGGCCTTCGCCGAGCCGGCGCCTCCCCCTGCTTCCCCTTGGGACGGATTTTCTCACTCTGAAGGTGAGCGGAGGACACCGTGTCCTCCTCCTCCTCCTCCCCCCCCCTCCTCCTCCTCCTCCTCCTCTGCCCCTGCTGGGGGACCCTGTAGCAGGACTGAAGAAGAAGAGGGTGCGGAGTTTCTTTTGGAAAACGATACCGGAGGATCAGGTGAGGTCACAGCTCGTCATGGAGTGCCGCCCTGATGACGTTATTACAGCGTGTGATTTACTGTGTGTGTGTGTGTGTGTGTGTGTGTGTGTGTGTGTTGCAGGTGAAGGGGCGGGCCAACCTGTGGACTCAGCGCCGAGTGCAGCAGCAGCACCACATCGACGTCCAGACGATCGAGGAGCTGTTTGGTCAGAAGGAATGTCACTCAAAGGCCACGCCCACAGGGGGAGGGACTACTGGGAGCTCCTTCAGGGAGGCCAAAGAAGAGGTGTGTGTGTGTGTGTGTGTGTGTGTGTGTGTGGGCGCGTCGACAGTTTCCACCTGGGCTCTGACCTCATCTGCCCCCCCAGGTCTCCATACTGGACTCCAGGCGAGGGATGAACATCGGGATCTTCCTCAAACAGTTCAGGAGGTAAATCTGCTTCTCTGAGCACAAGTGAGCATTTTGTCCCCCAAAGGAAATCCGACGTGTGAAGAGAATGAAATCTGCTATTTAACCCGGCGAGCGGCAGCAGAAGCTCCGCTGTTTAACCAGCGTTACAAACGTGGCACGCGCGTCCTCGCCCCTCACCGCAGGGTGTTGTGGGTAAACAGGTGAGTCGCGCAGACGCAGAACCTCATCCGCATGCAGCGGTTCCGACGTCCCTGGATGACGTCCAGGCGTGAAGGACGTGTTTCACGACCACAAACGGCAGGCGAGCTCTCCAGGGGTCACATGTGGCGTTCGCTCACTCACAGGAGAGCAGGTCGCTCCCCGTAACGCACGCGGGCCGTCGGTTTGTAGACGCCTTCAGGCGCTCACGAGTTCACAGCCCAGAACACGGATGTGAGCATTTCACAAAGGTGACAAACGCATCAATTCATTTCTTACGTAAATTAAAAATGAAATGTAATAATCCTCAAGGTCCAATCAGAAGATAGTGGACGATATTCACCGTGGCAACAGTGAGCCGTATGGGGCGGAGCCTCTGAGGGACCTGCTGAAGCTGCTGCCGGAGGAGGAGGAGGTAACACGCACACACACACACACACACACACACACACACACGTGAGTGTCACCATGCGTGTCTTCATCTGCTTCTTCTTCGTGGGTTTCCTCCCCTGAAGGTGAAGAAGCTGAAGTCGTACCGCGGCGACATCTCTAAGCTCTCATTGGCCGATTCCTTCGTGCACCTGCTGCTTCAGCTCCCCAGGTGAGGGGATGACCTTTGACCTCCAGCAGACCTGCTGCTGTTGGTCGTAGAATGAGAGCGGCGTCTCCCCATCAATGAATTACTTCTTTTTTTTTTTTATGTACAAGTCACTTTTAAAAGCTTATTTTTATTAAACATAACTTAAAAATATTTTCTTGATTGAACAACTTTAAACTCTAATATTTGTCTTTACTCTTTCTATTCTATTTCTGTTTAAACTGTGAGGGTATTTTGTATTTAATAAAAAATAAAACTGGTCTTTTCTGGTTTATTTGCGTGACGTGTGTCACATCGTCTTCACTCGAATGG
This sequence comes from Gasterosteus nipponicus, assembly GCA_014132575.2. Classification (NCBI taxonomy): domain Eukaryota; kingdom Metazoa; phylum Chordata; class Actinopteri; order Perciformes; family Gasterosteidae; genus Gasterosteus; species Gasterosteus nipponicus. The sequence continues at coordinate 1,081,520 of BMAF01000003.1, read as the reverse complement.
TCCCGTGTTTTATATTTATTAGCGGAGCGACTACGTGACTCCTCTGTTGGATCCTCGGAGTCGCTCCTCACGGCAGACGGGTTTCCCAGCAGCACAAACGTCTGCTTGTCCTCGTCTCTGCAGTTACTGCGTCCGCATCGAGGCCATGCTGCTGAAGGAGGAGTTCCCCGCGGCGAGTGAGGTCATCGGTCGGGACATCGCCGTCCTGCGCTCCGCCACCAAAGGTAACGCAAGGTGTGTGTGTGTGTGTGTGTGTGTCTGTGTGCGTTTAGCGCCACCTGCTCGTGCTGCTTCCTGTCCGTCCTCTGACATGAAGAACAACTTTGTTGTTTCTGGTTCTTTATATTTTGCTGCTTCGAGCGTCATGAAACCTCCGTGAAGCAAACGGAGGAACAACAACACCTCGACTATTTCTGTCTGTGTGTGTGTGTCTGTGTGTGTGTGTGTGTGTGTGTGTGTGTGTGAGACCTGGATAAGTGAATTGTTAACACGCCGTCGGTGACGCGCACACACGCTCTCTGTTGTGCGAGTGAAGATGTCTGCTCCTACTGAAGACGTTGTCCTCCTGCAGAGCTGATGTGCTGCGAGGAGCTCCACGCCGTCCTCCACCTGGTGCTGCAGGCCGGGAACCTCCTGAACGCCGTGAGAGACGCACACACACGACACGACGACACACAACCCCCTCTGACGCAGCACGCGGTGGTTCAATGGACCCTGAGGAGCAGATGTTTTGTGTCTCTCTCTGCAGTTAGTGGGCATCATGTTGTGGTGGTTAAGTGTTTCCTTTTAGATGTTGTGCGTCTCTTTGTGGTGATTTGACTTGAAGTACATTGTGTGTGTGTGTGTGTGTGTGTGTGTGTGTGCGTGTGTGTGTGCGCAGGGAGGCTATGCAGGAAACGCAGTGGGCTTCAAGCTGTCGTCCCTTCTGTCTCTGGCTGACACAAAGGCCAACAAACCCGGCATGAACCTGCTGCACTTTGTCGCTCTGGTCAGTAATCTGAGTGTGTGTCTGTGTGTGTGTGTGTGTGTGTGTGTGTGTGTGTGTGTGTGTGTTGCAGCTTCTCCTCTGTACCACCGTTAGCTTTGAGCTGAACACAGCGGAACATCTGTATCTCTGTGAGGACCTTTTAAGGTCTGATGTTTGTGCTCCGGTTCAGAATACCTCAGGATATGAGTACAAATACTCTCATACAGGATGTAGTACTTCTACCCACGGTGGTACAAATACTCTCATACAGGATGTAGTACTTCTACCCACGGTGTAGGAGCAGATCATATTGTACTTCTTTCTGCTTCAGGAAGCCCAGAAGAAAGACATGAAGCTCCTGGAGTTCCCTCTGAGGTTGACTCACGTCCAGCCGGCTTCCAGGTCAGACGTCTCTCTACGCAGGTCAGGCACTACGTTTCCCATCAGCCCCGTCACCTCCCTGTCTGCGTCCCCGCAGGGTCTCCTTGGAGACGCTGGACGCCGAGCTGCGGTGGCAGACGTCCCGCGCGCGCTCAGTGGAGGAGAACGTGCGCCGAGAAGCGGAGCTGCTGCAGCGGCTGGGCGGCTTCCTGCAGGTAGAAGCACAGGAAGTCAGGTGGTATTTCACGTGTGCCGCCACGCCGCTTTAACCCCGCCCCCCTCCTCTCAGTCGGCCTCCTCCTCCCTGAGCTCGCTGCACGCCGCCCGGCAGCAGCTGAAGGAAGAGGGCAGCGAGCTGATCGACTTCTTCTGTGAAGACCGAGAGACCTTCAAGCTGGACGACTGCTTCAGCATCTTCAGCCGCTTCTGCTGCAGGTTCACCGCCGCCGCCAAGGTAAACAACAACAACAGCCACACAAACAACATATTAACACATCACAACTGACATTTTAAGCTCCTCCCCCCTGAAGGAGAACGCAGAGCGGGAGGCCAAGGAGGCGGCCCGTCGCCGGCGGCAACAGGAGCTGGAGGAGCAGAAGAGGCACTCGTGGGCCGGCAGTGAGGAGGTGAGAGTTCACACAAACAAACAAACAAACAAACGAAGGGGCTGACGGGGCGCCGTGTCTCTGCAGGTGGGCGGAGCCGCCGGGCTGCGGTGCCGCAGCGAGGCGGACGTGTCGGCCGCCATGTCGGCGCTCCTCTCCCCGAAGTTCGGCCCGCGATCAGCCTTCAGGAGCTCCCAGAATCCTCGGGGGAGCTGGCGGCGCTCCAGGGTCGCGCCGGAGGTCGTGGCGGAGCGCGAGCTGAGCTCGCTGCTCGGGTCGGCGGCCGACGACGCGAGGAGGGCGTTCCTGCCGGTGGCTCCGCCCCCTCGGGTCACAACGTGCAGCTTCCCCCGGCAGCCTTCGGCGACCCACGCAACCGCCTCCTACCTCAGCGACGCCGCTTCCTCCGGGCGCACCGCCGCCAACCGCACAGGAGGAGAAGAAGGCGGAGTCGGCGCTGGTTTGAAGCCCGACTGCGGCAGAGCGAACGGAGCCGGTCAGGACTTCGGCGAACACCTGTCGGTGGTTCTGGAGACGTGCCGCTTGGTGCCGCCACCGGAGGCGCTCGGCGAGGGCGCCGGCCGCCGCAGAGAAGAGCAACCGGCTGAGGAGGCGCAGGGAGAAGAAGAGGAGGGTCGGGGGGAGAAGGCGGTGGTTTGGTGCGTGTGCGAGGTAGCCGGCGAGGTTGCGCCCGGCGCTGCCCCGGCCAATCGCACGCCGTCCGAGCCTCCGCCGGCCAATGACAAGCCAGCGCCTGAACCCATCAGCAGCCAGCCGGTGCCCGTCCCCCGCCCGGGCAACCCGTCCCGCCCCGCCTCCTCCCCGATGTGGCGTCCGCCGCCTCTCAGCGCCTCCTCCTCCAAACGAGAGGCAGAATCAGCAAATCTGTCCAGATCGTCCGCCAGGAGCCTCCCGACCCCCAGGACTCGCCCCGCCGGGACGAAGGACGCCGTCGCCCCCGGCAACAAGAACCCGCCTGTCCGCATCCTCACCGTCACCGAGTCGCAGAGCATGAGGCGCGTGGTGTCCATCTCCAGGACCAGCAGGCTCCCCGGGGAGCCCTCGGGGCGCCAGCGGGCCTTGACGCGGCCCTCGGCCCCCGACCCCAGCGGGAACGCGGCGGCGTCCCGCCCCCCCAGGCACCGGGCGGACCAGGAGGTCCCGACAGCTCGAGAGCAGAAGCAGGAGGCCCAGAGGAGGCCGTCCATCAGAAAGCCCTCAGCGAGGCCCCGACCACAGCCGGAGGAGAAGTTGTGTCGCTCCACGCTGCGCTCGCTCTCCGGAGGAGTCGGAGGAGTCGGAGGAGGCGGAGGAGGAGGAGTCGGAGGAGGAGGAGGAGGCGGCAGCGTCAGTGCTCCTGTTACCCCTTTGCACAAAGCCACTACTCCTTCAGCAATGCTGCTTCCTAGTTTTGCCAGAAGCACCGCCTCCTCTTCTTTCAGACGAACCAACACCACGCTCACTCCTCCTCCTCCTCCTCCTCGTTCACCCCACACCGGCTCCTCCACTAAATCCTCCCCCAAGAACTCCTCCTCCTCCTCCTCCTCAACGCCTTTCACCCGTGCCGGCTCACTGAGAGTCTCTAACCCCCTCAAACCCCCCTCCTCCCCCTCCTCCTCCTCCTCCTCCACCTCGCGGAGGTCCAACAGTATCAGTGCGCCTCCTCGGTCGCCGCTCCACGACCCGCTGCCGCCCCCTAAAGGCCACCGGCGGAGCGACAGCAGCGCCGTCTCCGACAAGTCCTCCTCCCACCCGAGGGACTCAGGCAAGTCCTCCCGGCCGGGCTGGAGATAACAGGAGGAGGGAGGAGGAGGAGGAGCCGGAGCCCTCTCTGACCCTCTTCACTATGGGGGGTAAAGGACTCAATATGAAGAACACACTGATCACCGTCATGAGGTCTGAAGCACAGGTTCTGTGCCGTGTGAGTTTAACCTCCCAGACTCCATTGGGATTAATATGAATTTAAGCTCTGAGGACACAGGAGCTGCTGCTCGACCGCCGCCTCCACCGGTCAGTGAGTTTGTGTTGTCGTGTGACTTTGGCATTTAAACAGGGTTCATTCAGGCTCGCCAAAGTCACGTGACGACATGAACCCGCAAACGGATGCATTTGACGGCGGAGCAGCACCCCGCTCCGCTCTTGGATGTTAAATTTATGTTTTTCTCAATGGAGTCTGGGGGGAAGAGAGCAAAGGTCACAGCTCACCGCACGATGGAGAGGTGAAAGGTTAAAGTATTCTGAATTTACAGAAGCAACATCAGGGCGAAGCCCTTTGGAGGATGAGGACACCACTGCTCTTATGCTGAAACCATCACTTAATTAACCCATCGGTTATTACTTTATTTCAACTATTTGCACTCCACCGTGAATAAACAGAGCAGTCATTGTGAGCTCTTTCCTTTTCGAGGTACATTATAAATTCTTACTTTTTGTGTGTGACTCTTCTGTTTCCAGTGAAACTGAGAGGAGCACTTGCACATTACCATTTTATATATAGATTTAATTTTCCTTAAAGCTCTAATTATTTCTAACAAGATCATCACTGAATCTTATGAAGATCACTTTATTTTACGTCTTAAGTTTTGATTCTGCAGCTTTGAGGAATGTGCACATGTGGCCTGATTTAAAGTAGAAAGCACATTATTGTATTTAAAAGAGATGGATGTAAAGACAAGGAGATGCTAAAGCGTCTCCCATTCAAACGGTGCCAACTGTGTTAATAAAGGATGTTTGTGTTTGTGTATTTATGTACGTACGATGTCAATATTTGAAATATGTTTAACTATATACTATTGACTACTATACACTATTAATTTCTTCTGTTGAATTAATAAATATAATATGTATATAAACATTTTATTATAATTGGATTGTTTCATTGATGAATATGTTTTCCATGGCGCTTCCTCCATAATGTTCAAGGGGAATCATAGTTCTATAAATACCTTTTTGGTGTTTCTCTCCTTTTAAATCCAACATGAAATTACAAAAAAGAAAAAGGAAATACTGCGATACAGTATGGTTTTACTTTTTTTAAATTCTTTTATTGCAGGCACCACGACAAAAATGTGACTTTTCATTTCCGTTTGTATTAAATCGTATTGAATCATTTGATAACAGATGATCCTGTTTTACTGTTATTATTATAATTATTGATTTATATAATCAAAGTCGTTATAAAGAATACCGGTATTACCGGTACGAGTCATCCCCTTAAATCCCCTTAAAGTACGTTTATAAATAGTCTATAAAAAGTATTCGTTTTGAAATCGGGAAAAGGCGCGCGTGCGGCCGCGTCGTGTGACGTCATCACAGCGCGCCAAACAAAGCTCCATGTGCGGGAGGACGCAGAGAAAGTCCAACCTCTCCTCGGTCTGTTGGGAGAGAAAAGTGTTTAACAATAAAAGAAACAAACCCGAAGGAGCCAGTTCAGCATCCAGAAGCTTTAATTGTGCTTTTATTTTGAGCTGAAGCCACTTTTAAAAAGAGATGAGGAAGAAATAAAGGAAGAAGAACGGTGTTTAAACTTTAAAGAGCTCCGCTGCAGATGTTATGTTTTTAAAGGTGAGTCCGGTTTATCTGACAATCATTGCAATATATATATATTTATTTATATTTCAATAATTATGTTATGGCGAAAGATATAGGTATATAATCATTTTATTACATATAGAAATATATTTATTTAGGTCCTAGTATATTTAATTACTGTGGTCTTTGCAGTCCTTTTTCATTTTAATTTATTTTTATTTTTACCTCTTATTACTGCTGCCGCGATCCTGTGAATTTCCCCATTGTGGGACTAATAAAGGAATATCTTATCGTCATATATATATATATATATATATATATATATATATATATAAATAAACAAATAATGTGTGTATGTATGTAAAAAAATGTATGGACTTTGATTACGAAAACCTACGTACACATTCATCAAAAGCCGATGGGTCTGCTTTGACTCTAAATATCCAGTATTACAGTGAATTTGGGTTCATTATTATTGTTGCGATGGTGTTGATCTCTTTGTCTTTTCTAGGATGCAATTTGTGATTCTTCCGTGTGACGAATAAAAGATGGAGCATCAAGAACAGAGAGAGGAGGAGGAGGAGGAGGAGGGAGAGATGAAGCAGCCAGGGGCCAAAGACAGAGTGATCAGTGGACCCATCTCAGACTCCTCCCTCACCTCCTTTCCTTTTCTCTCCTCCTCACCGTGCCCAGGAGGAGGATGCGAGGATGACGAGGTCAGGGTTGCCATAGTGACCATCGAGGACGAGTCCTGTCCGTCGGAACCGTTCGGCACGGATTCCCACCTGGAAACGACCAATCAGATTGCACAAAGATGCGGCGAGGGAGACGAAAAGGAGACAGGAGGGGCGGAAGGAGACCATGGGGAGAAGGAAGGGAAAGAGGAGGAGGAGGCAAACTGTTATGAAAGGAGGAGGAGGAGGAGGAGAACGGCGAGCTGACGTCTCCATCGCTTCACCTGCTGAGCCAGGTGAGTCTCCTCGGGGACGTTTACATGAAGTACTGAGCTGCTTGTACTTCTACTCCTGCCAGAGGTAAGTGATGTACTTTTTACTTCTACCTCCATAAGACATCACAGAGGAGAAGGTTGAACTACACCTGCAGCCGTACTCTTTGTTTGGGACCCGATGAGGAAGGTGTCTAGTCCTTCATCTTAATGACCTCCACCTTTCCTCCACCTTTCTTGCGCCATGGTGAATATTTTGAAGTCTTCCACATCACTTCCTGCTCATATGTCCAGATGTTTGAATGAGATTCAGAACTGATCACAGTGAAGCTCTGAGTCCACTTACAATAAATAAGGATTTCTATTGATTTCTATGTCTTTGAAGAGTTTATTGGAGCGTGTTTGAGCTGACAGGAAGCCGCCAGCAGGGGGCGACGTGGCTCAATTTATCACCTCACACGCGTGATTTCCTACTAAAACAAATTCCCAATAAGTGTATTACTGAACTATATTTACTACACACAATCAGGAGGTGTGTGTTCAGGAATGTGCATCGTTCCTCAGATTCCTCCATTGGGATCATGGAATATGAAGTCTCCTCCCATGAGAACTGTCAGCTCATGATGGACACACACACACACACGCACACGCATACAGAACCATTCTGGTAACGAACCAGGAGACAACCTCCGGTTCTTTAATACGTGAAGCTTTGACTTCACTCTTTAAAGCTGCATTCTGTGCAGTGACCAGCAGGGGGCGACTCCTCTGCTCCCATAGACGTCTATGAGGAAATGACTCTACTTCTCTGTAGTGACCAGCAGGGGGCGACTCCTCTGCTCCCATAGACGTCTATGAGGAAATGACTCTACTTCTCTGTAGTGACCAGCAGGGGGCGACTCCTCTGCTCCCATAGACGTCTATGAGGAAATGACTCTACTTCTCTGTAGTGACCAGCAGGGGCGACTCCTCTGCTCCCATAGACGCCTATGAGGAAATGACTCTACTTCTCTGTAGTGACCAGCAGGGGGCGACTCCTCTGCTCCCATAGACGAAAATGACGCTTTAGGGCGGGGCTACGCGCTGATTGACAAGTCTCTAATAGACCGTAAAGCAGGCGATGCTTTAGGGCGGGGCTACACTCTGATTGACAGGTCTCTAATTGACCATAAAGCAGGCGATGCTTTAGGGCGGGGCTACACGCTGATTGACAGGTCTCTAATAGACCATAAAGCAGTCGTGCTTTAGGGCGGGGCTACACTCTGATTGACAGGTCTCTAATAGACCGTCTAAGCAGTCGGTGCTTTAGGGCGGGGCTACGCGCTGATTGACAGGTCTCTAATAGACCGTAAAGCAGTCGGTGTTTTAGGGCGGGGCTTAGCATGTGTGTGGAATCCAGGGCACTAATCTGTGGACAGCTGCCGTTGGTTCTTCTGGATTACTACACATCTATCAGATTATAGACAGACTGAGTCCCGATGAGAAGTGTAGACGTTAAATATGTCGTCTCATTGGTTCGTGTGGGAGGAGCCTTTTGGATTGACGAGGTCACATTCCTGCTCTCTCTCTAACACACACACACACACACACACACACACACACACATTCATTCCTGGTCCCCCGGCGGCTGCTGACGAGCGGGGGGGATGTGGGGGATTAAAACTGTGACCTTCCGGTTAGTCAAGTCGTTTTCTCTGTTGTTTTTAAAACAACTCTTTAATTAATTTGGTAAATGTATTATAATAAATTTGTTACAAAGTCTGATTCAGAGTAAGTTTCTCTTTTTATCTGCATTTAACTACACTGCCCAATTATCATGTTTCATTATTAGATATCAATATTATTGTGATATCTACTGAAATATTGATTTAATTCATTTGAGAGGTTTAATGATTATTTGTCACATAATTTCCTGTATTATTAACAAAATAAGAAACATTTATATTGTGTTAATAATACATCTGTCAGGTTCATCTGAGGGAGGCTTTAGTGAATTTAATTCTGAATTAATGAAAGTTTTTGCGGTTGAAAGGCGACACTTGTTTTCTTCTTCTTGTGATGTCACAGACTTGTTAAAGTGATTTATTGTAATCGGCCATTCTGCATTTTTATTCCATTGAACTTTTTTACATCGTTAGAGAGAACGCTTTCTCCTCTTCGTCTCCTTCCTTTTCCTCTCTTCTCATCTTCCTCCCCTCTCTCCTCCATCTCCTCCTGTACCTGTTGAGTCTCTGTTGCCCCCCAGGAACCACCTCCTCTTAAAGGCACAGAAACCCATTCAAATAAACATGAGCACTAAGTCTCCGACATCCTGCAACACTGGCTGCATTTATTATTGATGCGCGTACACACGCACACACACACATGCACGCATGCGCACACACACACGCACGCACGCGCACACACACACGCACGCACACACGGTGCTGCATTGCACCTCTAATGTTTCTCTCTGGAAACGCAGCAGCGTCCTCGAGTAGAAATCTCATCAGCGCGTAAAGTACAGCAGTACTCATTCTGCACGAGGAGGAGGAGGAAGAGGAGGAGGGAGGAGAGCTGGAGGTAGTGGGGGAGAAAGAGGAGGTGGAGGAGGGAGGAGAGCTGGAGGTAGTGGGGGAGAAAGAGGAGGTGGGGAGGGAGGAGGAGGGGAGGAGGGAGGAGAGCTGGGAGGTAGTGGGGGAGAAAGAGGAGGTGGAGGAGGGAGGAGAGCTGGAGGTAGTGGGGGAGAAAGAGGAGGTGGAGGAGGAGGAGGAGGAGGAGGGAGGAGAGCTGGAGGTAGTGGGGGAGAAAGAGGCGGTGGAGGAGGGAGGAGAGCTGGAGGTAGTGGGGGAGAAAGAGGAGGTGGAGGGAGGGAGGAGAGCTGGAGGTAGTGGGGGAGAAAGGAGGTGGAGGAGGGAGGAGAGCTGGAGGTATGGGGGAGAAAGAGGAGGTGGAGGAGGAGAGAGAAGAGGTGGAGGGAGGAGAGCTGGAGGTAGTGGGGGAGAAAGAGGGAGGTGGAGGGAGGGAGGGAGAGCTGGGATGTAGTGGGGGAGAAAGAGGAGGTGGAGGAGGGAGGAGAGCTGGAGGTAGTGGGGGAGAAAGAGGAGGTGGAGGAGGGAGGAGAGCTGGAAGTAGTGGGGGAGAAAGAGGAGGTGGAGGAGAGAGAAGAGGAGGGAGGAGAGCTGGAGCTATTGGGGAGAAAGAGGAGGAGGAGGGAGGAGAGCTGGAGGTAGTGGGGGAGAAAGAGGAGGTGGAGGAGGAGAGAGAAGAGGTGGAGGGAGGAGAGCTGAAGGTAGTGGGGGAGAAAGAGGTGGAGGAGGGAGGAGAGCTGGAGGTAGTGGGGGAGAAAGAGGAGTGGAGGAGGGAGGAGAGCTGGAGGTATGGGGGAGAAAGAGAGGTGGAGGAGGGAGGAGAGCTGGAGGTATGGGGGAGAAAGAGGAGGTGGAGGAGGGAGGGAGAGCTGGAGGTAGTGGGGGGGAAAGAGGAGGTGGAGGAGGGAGGAGAGCTGGAGGTAGTGGGGAGAAAGAGGAGGTGGAGGAGGGAGGAGAGCTGAGGTAGTGGGGGAGAAAGAGGAGGTGGAGGAGGGAGGAGAGCTGGAGGTAGTGGGGGAGAAAGAGGAGGTGGAGGAGGGAGGAGAGCTGGAGGTAGTGGGGGAGAAAGAGGAGGTGGAGGAGGGAGGAGGGGGGAGGAGAGCTGGAGGTAGTGGGGGAGAAAGAGGAGGTGGAGGGAGGGAGGAGAGCTGGAGGTAGTGGGGGAGAAAGAGGAGGTGGAGGAGGGAGGAGAGCTGGAGGTAGTGGGGGAGAAAGAGGAGGTGGAGGAGGGAGGAGAGCTGGAGGTAGTGGGGAGAAAGGAGGTGGAGGAGGGAGGAGAGCTGGAGGTAGTGGGGGAGAAAGAGGAGGTGGAGGAGGGAGGAGAGCTGGAGGTAGTGGGGGAGAAAGAGGAGGTGGAGGAGGAGGAGGAGGAGGGAGGAGAGCTGGAGGTAGTGGGGGAGAAAGAGGAGGAGGAGGAGGGAGGAGAGCTGGAGGTAGTGGGGGAGAAAGAGGAGGTGGAGGAGGGAGGAGAGCTGGAGGTAGTGGGGAGAAAGAGGAGGTGGAGGAGGGAGGAGAGCTGGAGGTATGGGGGAGAAAGAGGAGGTGGAGGAGGGAGGAGAGCTGGAGGTAGTGGGGGAGAAAGAGGAGGTGGAGGAGGGAGGAGAGCTGGAGGTAGTGGGGGAGAAAGAGGAGGTGGAGGAGGAGGAGGGAGGAGAGCTGGAGGTATGGGAGAGAAAGAGGAGGTGGAGGAGGGAGGAGAGCTGGAGGTAGTGGGGGGAGAAAGAGGAGGTGGAGGAGGGAGGGAGAGAGCTGGAGGTAGTGGGGGAGAAAGAGGGAGGTGGAGGGAGGGGAGGAGAGCTGGAGGTAGTGGGGAGAAAGAGGAGGTGGAGGAGGAGGAGGGAGGAGAGCTGAGGTATGGGGGAGAAAGAGGAGGTGGAGGAGGGAGGAGAGCTGGAGGTAGTGGGGGAGAAAGAGGAGGTGGAGGAGGAGGAGGGAGGAGAGCTGGAGGTATGGGGGAGAAAGAGGAGGTGGAGGAGGGAGGAGAGCTGGAGGTATGGGGGAGAAAGAGGAGGTGGAGGAGGGAGGAGAGCTGGAGGTAGTGGGGGAGAAAGAGGAGGTGGAGGAGGGAGGAGAGCTGGAGGAGAAAGAGGAGGTGGAGGAGGGAGGAGAGCTGGAGGTAGTGGGGAGAAAGAGGAGGTGGAGGGGAGGGAGGGAGAGCTGGAGGTATGGGGGAGAAAGAGGAGGTGGAGGAGGGAGGAGAGCTGGAGGTATGGGGGAGAAAGAGGAGGTGGAGGAGGGAGGAGAGCTGGAGGTAGTGGGGGAGAAAGAGGAGGTGGAGGAGGGAGGAGAGCTGGAGGTAGGGGGGAGAAAGAGGAGGTGGAGGAGGAGGAGGGAGGAGAGCTGGAGGTAGTGGGGGAGAAAGAGGAGGTGGAGGAGGGAGGAGAGCTGGAGGTATGGGGGAGAAAGAGGAGGTGGAGGAGGGAGGAGAGCTGGAGGTATGGGGGGAGAAAGAGGAGGTGGAGGAGGGAGGAGAGCTGGAGGTATGGGGGAGAAAGAGGAGGTGGAGGAGGGAGGAGAGCAGCCGTTCTTCACTTTCTACTCAGAGATGAAACATCATCTGCTGAAAATCAATCCTTCACACATTCCTCTGATCCTCTTTATTGATTCATCACACGCCGCTAGGCTAACGCAGTTAGCTCATGCCCCACACACACACACACACACACACACACACACACACACACACACACACACACACACACACACACACACACACACACACAGGCCCCGTCTGCCTGGCCTTTGATGTGGTTTCCACTGTTTCCAGTCTGACAGAAGTTAATTCAAAACACGCACAGTGGAGTGTGGGAAGGAGTCAGCTGGTCTAATGCAGAACACACACACACACACACACAGAGGGAGAGGGGGGGGCTGCATACCACAGAAGAAGAAGAGAGTTTGAGGCGACAAACTGATTCATTCGAGTTCCACCTCACCAGCCTAATACGTTTAGAATTATAATATTTAACATTCTAAAATGAGCTATTCTGCCATAATTAGTACTGTTGGTACTTTTAAGTACAATATGAGAAA